>VWYI01022638.1:0-19250 GCA_013399455.1 Anthoscopus minutus
TACCTTCAGAAGCCGGAAACCGAGAAGAGTGAGTTCAGAGTTTCTCGGGGTTCACAATGGTATTCACGGGGGTGGAACCCAACTCTGAATGGCTTATAAAGCTGTCAGTTTTCAGAACTGGACAGACACTGGCTCTCTTTGAAACTCCCAAGAGTCTCTCTCAGGAGAACCATTTCCGGGGATGTTTCACTTCCTTCTTTTCCAATATCAACCAAGGTCAAACCAGCACACCCTCTCTTGTCCTTGCCTCCTCAGAGTGCAGACTGAGAGCCAAAAGGCCATAGAGCAATTGCCTGCTCTAGCTGCAGCTTTGGATCTTCCCCACTCACAGGGGGAATCCCAGCCATGGTGCACAGCCGGGGTGCTTGAGCTGTCAGGGGATTTAATAGGAACAAAACATCTCCCACATACAGATGTGAACACTAAGCAACTTCACCAAGTGCAGTGAAATTAATCTGTGTAATTTAGGCAGTTTATGTCTTTCTGTGTTTAAATCTATGGATAGGTCTTTAATCTTGAGACAATTGTATAAAACTTCATTTGTAATGAGTGTTGTTCATTTGACTACATGAAAGTACATTTCATTAGTGAAGGCTTCCTCTTATTCAATAGCACATATTTTGAGTTTGGGGCAATGGATAAATCACAGTCTACACAAACTAAATGAATGTAAAATTTGCACTGTGAATGATTTCCTTTTCCCTCTTTCTGGAAACATTCCCTCCCTCCCTGCTAGTAACCGTAAATCTTTTTATGTACTGCTCTGTTAACTTTAATAAGAAGTACAGCACACTAGCCAGTGCAGGCTTTCACTTACTGTAGCTGAATGTTAAGCAGCATTGCAAAATGTTAAGTTGCAAGATAACTGAATAGTTTTCTTAAGTCTTTGTATTAGGTTTCCATGGCAAGATTTTGGAAGTGGGAAGGCTACAGGGTTGGCTTCTGTGAGAAGCTGTTAGAAGCTTCCTCTATGTCCACTGGAGCCGACGCCAAGCAGCTCCAAGATGGACCTGCAACTGGCCAAGGCTGAGCCAATCAGTGCCAGTGCCAGCACCTGGGGTAATGGATCTAAGAAAAGGAAAAGGTTTGTGCAGCTATGGATGGAGCCTGAAGGAGACTGTGACCCTGTGAGATACTTAGGCTGGAGCAGCCTTCTGACAGGACTTGTATCCTCTGGGCGAGCCCATACTGGGGCAGGCTGTTCCTGAAGAATGGCACTCCATGGAAGGGACCCACGCTGGAGCCTGTGGGAAGGACCCACTTTGGAGAAGTTCATGGAGGATTGTCTGCCATGGGAGTGTCTCCACACTGGCACAGCGAAAGTGAGTAGTCCTTCCCTGAGGAAGAAATACCAGCAGAGACAATGTGTGGTGAACTAACGCAGCTCCCATTCCCTGGGGGAGACTGAGAATTTACAATACTTCTTACTTCCCTCTAGACACTGCAATAGGAAAATACTAATTTACTAATAACTTCATCACAGCTGCCTTGCCTTCCATTTTCTCTGTTTCAGGCAGGAACATATATGCTGACACCATGCATCATTGATGGAAAAATATTTGGGATTTCTTTCAGCAAAGATTCTGCTCACAAAATTTCATCCAAGAGAGGGGGAAAACTTGTTTTCTTTAGGGCATGAAACCCATATAACAGAATTGCATAGCTTTTTCATATGATCTTGTTAGTAATGTTCCAATGCTTTGTGGCTAAGTTCCTAATCACAGATATCTATAGCCTGACTTCTGAAAAAATATTACTTCAGTTCTTTTAACACTGTCAGCCGCATGAGAAGATGTGTTTATACTGTTGGATTGAATTTCTCACAGAGTTCTAGTCCACAGTCATCCATACTACTGTTCTGGTTTGAGAGCAACACCAGTGAGACTCCAAGTCAGAAATAAAATTTATTAGGAAAAGGGAAAAATAGAAAAAACAAAAACCAAATAAAACCACTGACAAAGTCAGAATACAAACCTGACACCCTGTTGGTCAGGGTGTTGGTAGCAGTCCAGTTGGAACAGTGGCTGCAGTTCTCTTGGAGTAGCAGTTGTGACTGTTGATGCAGTGATCCTTTAGAAAGGTGCAGCCCTCCACTGAAGGTCCAGTGGTGATAGATGGGCCTGGTCTTCCTCTGGGAGTCCAGTGAAGAAAAGCTGCTTGGTGTCCCAAATCTCAGGTTTTTATCCAGGTAGAGGGGCTTGGCTCCTCCCCCTGGATGGAGCATTTCCCAGTGGGATGATGTAAGTTTATCAGTGGACTCAATGGCCCATTAGCAGAAAATCTCTCCCTAGAGGGAGGATGGGTTGTGGGAGAGATAAGGAAATTGCTCTTGATGGTTTCTTATCAGCTGGCTTATCAACACAAGATTACATCACCCCCATCCCAGTTCCAACAGATGGTGATAGAATAACACACCTTTGATTACATTTTGCACTGCGACCCATGACAAGCGCCTATGTGTTGATCTGTCTGCAACGAAAAGTTTGGAGGCAGGCAGATGGTTTCAAAGCAACCACAAGAGGTCACAGCTGACAAGATTCCAGTTGAGATTCCAGTTTGCCCATGTACTCTGCCCCTCCTTCCTCTGTGCCACCAAGCACAAGGCAGCATAACTGTGCCCAGCACTGTGACATGCAGTGCCGCAGTGAGCAGTTCTCATCTACTCACTTCTGCTGTAACAGCAGGAAAAGTGGTGAGAGTGAGTGTTGTTTTCCCACAAGTAATGGTTTGGTTGCATGCATCTGTCCCAGGCGTGGTACACATAGATCAGGAAACCATTTCACTTGGAAATAAAACCCCAAAGTGGAACATCCTTCCCCTGAAACAAGTCTTCAGTCTTGAGTAGCTCACCAGATTTACCCTTGCTACTAAGGTGGTCCTAATCCTTTATAAAGTGCCTATGACCAAATCAGATCATCGATCCTGTCTATATTAGTTTCCCAGACACAGAAGAAATTTCTTCTCAAGCCACAGATGTGGCCATGGCAGTGACATTTTTCCTCCAGTCCAGGATAAGTCAAAACTAAGCTGCCTGACCTAGCCAGCATTATGGCATTACTCTGCAAGCAAGCTGATGCAGGTATACTTGCTGTTGGTGAGGGGAGCAAGGCTGAAGGGCAGACAATGCCGTCTTTAGAGAGAGGACATGCTCTGCACACACTTGCTTATGGAGGGTATACTGACAGCCAGTAGCCAGAGCTGAGTGCCTGGAATTAGGAAGACTCTCCAAAACACTGCCCTCTCCCAGTCTCCTCCACATATGCATTTTTGCTGTTCTCCCCTCAGCAGTAAAGCAAGCACTGTGATGAGGTTGTACACTCTACTAGTCACACTTGCAGCTCCTCAGAGCTGAAGTGCAAATCTAGTCCTCATCTATCAGCCATGCAAACAGGCAAATTTCAAGCCTTGTTAGTTGTGGGCTGTGGTTACTGCAGCCTGTAGTAGTTCTAACACTCCAGAGTAGATCACATTTTTTTTTGTAACTAATTTTGTACTTAATGCCACATTTACCCAGTGTGGATAAATGTAGCATTAAGTAGAGGTATTCTAATCAGAACACACCCCCACTTCATTAATCACAAATGCCCATTTTGTTTTCCAAGGATTCATGAAGGAGCCATGTGTTCTCTAACCACATCTCAAGATGCAGGTCAAGCATAAAGACAGACAGACAGACAGACAGACAGTGGAGTGGTACCATTAGCATTGTGCCTTCAGGGAGACAGCTGTATCTGCTAGGAAACCAGGTGTTGGAACTTGGGGCCAGTGATCTTTTTCAGGCAATTCTCCTGGATTAAGGCCTTCAGAGAAATGAGCCCAGTCTTGACAAAGGAATGTGAGTAGTGACCTGGCAGGAGCCTGATTTCTAATGTAGAGACTGTCCTCTTCTCTTTTCAAATATATTGGGAGGCAGAGGAGAGTGAGGATTTTTTCCTGGGAGACTTTGTGGCTGTAAGTACATGCTCAAAATGACAGGATGAAGAAATTAAAAATGGGACACAAAAAATAAGAACATCAGCACTAAGTTTCTGTGCTTGATTTTTCCCCATTGCTGTTAAACTGCCCATAATCAGAGAAAATGTGTTACAGCATGTCCACAGGTTCTGTAGCACCCAGCTTCCACAGCCATGCAGCAGTTTCTGTCAGGGAGAGCATGCAAACCCAGAGGATGGGGAGGAGCACAGCATTTGGACCTGTTAAGATCTGAAAGAGTAACAGGACACACTAAGCATATGTTCTGGAAAACACAGACCTGACTTCGAGAGGGAATATTTAAAAATGTTTCCAAGCCAAGATGAACAGAGAAGGATAATGAGATTTTTGCCTTTGGGGTACAAGTACCTCAAAAAAGAAAAGTAAAACGCAGTGGTCCCTGTGGATTCCCCCAAGAGAGACAGATGTATCTTCTCTGTAAAAGACAGAGGTTTTTCATTTGCTACTCTATAGCATAGAACAACTCTTTTGCTGAATTGAAAATATCTGCTCTTTGGTTTTACATGGGAGTCAGCTCCTGGCAGAAGGAGAGGATGCTTTCCTCCTCTTGAGGTTTTGTGTACATTGTGGGCTGTGTTAGATGTGGCAGGGCAAGTGATCTCACTAGTGTATTTTAGTTTCCCTATTTTAAAACTGCAGAGAGCAGATGAGCCCATCCTTGGTTGGAAGTTTTGGCCAAATATTTCTTAAACTGTGTTTTCAGAACTGTAAAATACCTTAGGGCTGTTCCAAATCAAATCACTTCAGTGCCTGTCTACTCATTAAACTAAGTGGCCAGTAAAGTTCTGGCAACAGCTAAATAAAAAGATACAGGTGCTGAAAATTGTATGCAGAGGGGCAAACATTCTTTATGAGCCTAATTGTATGCATTTGGATCTACTGTTTGCGCACTCAGAAACAAACCAAAAAAGAGTATACATAATGATGGTTGTTCCTGATGTAGAGGTATGAGCAGTCAAGTACATGGTTGCAGCAGCGGCTGGCAATGCCTCATAACCCCGTGGAGTTCCACTCAGGGATGTTGTTGGGGGTTACATGTTTTTTTTTTTCGTTTCTTAGCTGTTAGAATTTTTCCCATTTAGCTGAGAGAGAAAGCCTTGATGGCTGGGACATCATCGGTACTTTAAAAGACAAAAGGATCGGCTGAGCCCCCGGGGGAAGTGGGGAGGGAGCAGTTTTTGGTTTTGGGTCCTTCTGGGAGGGCAACACAGACACTCTCGGAGCTGTTTCTGCTGGGAGAGGAGGTTGTTGCCATCATCCAGACGGAGCAGCTGTTCCTTCTGCTTCTGCTTCTTCTTCTTCTTCTCCGTTTGTGGCCTCCGCTCCCCTGTCCTGCCGGACGTGCTGCAGCTGCCACCGCGGAGCTGCTGATCCATCTCCTCCACNCTGTTATTCCTATCCCCATATCTCTGCCTGAGAACTCCGTGTTTTCGAGATATAATAATTCGGAGGGAGAGGGTGGGGGGCTTACAATTTTTTTCTGCCTTCCCTGACAGATAACTGTCTCAAAAACCGGGACAGATGTCTATCCAGAGCTGCTGAGTGTGTAGAGAAGGCATAAACAGGTTATCAGGTGGCATAACCTGCATTTATTCCATATGATATTGAGGAAAATGTAAGTATTGGTGAGCTGGAAGCATTTATGTGGCCTTCCAGTCACAGGTCTCACAGGACTGTCAGCTATGGAAGCACGAGGCAGTGTGGTCATGCAGATGCCTAACAGTCTAGTGAAGGCTGAAATTATATATTGCTCATATTTCACATGTTTAATCTGATTATTACATTTAAAATGCCTACTTTATATATTGTGGACTGCTAGATCACTGAAGCCAAGCAGTAACTTTTAAGCAACAACAGAATAATTTTAAGAATGCAATAAGGAACAAATGATATTACAGCAGAGCTTCTGCTGTGACTGTAATTCAATTTCTCACGGAATGTGATCAGCTCTTCCTCTCGGCAAGGACTGTGATAGACAGGACCTGCCATTTCCTGTATGACCAGATGAAGTGCAGGTGGGGCAAATGGTTTCTGGTGACGATTGCTTTGGCTCACCAAAGGTACCAGGATTCAGAAATCTTCTAATTACATAAACAGTGAATTGGAGCTCTGGCAGTCCTTCTAGTGTTAGAAAGGGTGTCAGTGTCACCACCTTTTGCTAATTCCCTGCATTATACAGTACATGTAGATGAAGGCAGTAAAGCATTTCCTTTACCTCAAGCTATGAAATAATTGGAAGTATAACAATTTAAATTCCCTGGTACTGGAGGGAGGGGTAAAGTCAGTGGAAGGGCTAAAGGTGGGTAAGAAGTGGATAAGAGATGGGGAGTCAAGCTGTCTTTTCTCAGTCTCAAAACTCATTCAGTTGTAAATCAGATAACCTTTGTGCTACTTTTCAATTTACTTTTCATGGAGAGATTCAGAAAACCCAGTAGCCCAAAGCAAAAGCTTAGCAAGCCAGGCTGCAAGTCAAGGCTTGCTTATTATGACCTTTACTCATGAAGATTGTCTTCACTTTCTGAAATGGTTTTCTTGTGCCAATTGTCAGAGACTGAAATGTTATGTTATATCATGGCTTAAACCTTGTTATGAAGGATCTTTTGCCCATGATGACAAAACTTTATAAAGAAGGTGTGATCACTGAAGCCCTCCCCTCCCTGAAGATGCTTCCTAAGGGGAACTTTGTACTGTGAGTTAAACCATCTAATGGAACTTGAGATGAGAAAGAGGTGACACTAGTGCTCAATCATCTCAGGTCCAGGAAAAAGCAAACAAGGCTGAAGGAGAAGAATGCATCCACAAAAAAGCCAAACCTAGCAGCTGTCCCAAAAATCATCCCTGTCTGGGTTCCATGGGGTGGGGGAAGCCATAGCTCTTAGGCTCTCTGTCGAGGGCAGTTTTGCACAGACTTCCCTCCTCAACCAAGGGGAGAAAAGGAGAGTTTTGGGTGCGTAGCATAACCTCAGGTCAGAGACAGTGATCACCCATCCTCCCTTAACACAAACAGGCTCAGTTGTAAAAACCCCTACCCTGGGAAGGCCATATCCGTGGGACATTCATATGAGAAGCAGCTGAGACAGTGTCACAACCCATCAAAACCCCCCCCAAAGTGGAGGCCTTGCACAAGAGCACTGCATGTGATGCAGAGATTCAACAGATTCAAAGTCTGTTACAAGAGACAGTGTCAAAATTGCCTGCCTTTCCTTCAGGGTGGTACCTGGGCATTCCCACCTGGCTTAAATGTATATTAATCCATCAGACTGTTTTTGAAGGGGACTCTCACCACCAAGAAGACTGGATGGAGAGGATCCACATTGTTGGGATCTATGGAGTAGTCCTATTTTCTACTTAATCTGTCTCGCTCACTCTCTTTCTGTCCCACCGCCTCTTTTTTCTTTCTCTTTCTTTATCTTTCTTTCTCTCTCTCTTTCATTTACTTTTAAATAAAATCCATACTATTGACTTTGGCATATGATCTTGTTTGCACCTTAATTTGGGCAGACATTTCTAATAATTTAAAGAACTGGATCATAACACTCATGTAGTATGTATTTTCCAACCAGTGGAGAAAATGCAAAACTTGTCACAAAATGCATAAAATTCATGAGCATAAATTGAATGGGTGCAATTTACAATAGGCTGTATCTTGGTGCCTGAGTTTGGCAGGAAGATTTAAGTTAAGATGTAGCTTCTGGTTCATGAAACATTCTTTGATTATATCATCTTCTGGACTTAATTGAGTCAAGTTATAAAAGGCAGCGTGGTATGAAATGTGACAGGTATTGTACATGGAAGCCTTCATTGTAAATGCTGTGAATGGGATAATGCAAAAAGATGTAAGGTAAACAGAAATTGTTACAAAGGTTCAATAAGGGACAACTCTGAGTGATGGGATGAGAAGGGAGGCAAACTACAGATGGATGCAGAGCTGGCTGCATTTCATCTGTGCCAGAGGGAGGACCAGGCTCAAGGAGGTCAAGCTGCAGCAAAGTCACCATAGTCAGGATGGGAGATTATGGGCACCTATAAATAAGCTATGATCTAAGAACTGCCTAATAGGATGTGAAGGGTGAAGTGAGAGTTTGATTCCAATTCAGTTGGAAAACTTTAAGATTGCAGTAATAATTCCAACATCCACTTCTAAACTGAAGTTCAATGGAGCAATACACTATTAATTTCCCTCCTTTTCTGTACGTTTTCTTTCCCCAGTGTTCTACCATGTCTGTCATTTCACTTTTGAAACACCCTTCTGTTTCAGCAATGATTCTTTTGTTTCCATCATCTTTCCTCCTCCCTTTTGGTTTTTCCTAGCTCCCTACCATTAATTTCTATTTCCCCTCTTACCTTGTCTAGTCCTATGTCCCTCTTTACCAGCTCTTTCCTAGTAAATTCTTGCAGATTAAAAATATGTTAGATTCATCACTGACTGCTGTTTTTAAATGCAAGTCCTGATTTCAGCAGACAGAAGCCTTTCAGTGGCATTAGGCTAGAATAATGACACAGGTGGGGAAAGGAAATTGGACTCCCAGTATTTACAGTTGTTAAAATTACAGACTCGGTGTTATGACCTGTCCCTGAAGGTGAGGGCAACAGAAGTTCTTTTTAATAAATTCCCTTGGGCTAGATTAGAGTGAAATGACAATGAATGATCAGTGTTTAAATATATATTTGTGTGTAGGGTTTATTTTGGAACAATTTGGTTGCAGTAGAAAGGAGATATGTTGCCATTTTGGTTTTTATTCTCTATAGTAATATAACAATATAGAAGTATAAAGATATCACTTAAGAAAATATATGAGGAAAAGAAAGGAAGAAAAAGCAAGAATAGGAGTAGATTGCGGAAAGGAAAATATCATCACCTGTGGATCCAGAAATGAGACTTTATCATTTCAATTTCAAAGTCTGCTGGTTGAAGTGGCCATTACAATCATGATCCATTGGGGTAGGGGAGGCCCATGAATCACAGACTTCAATGAGTTAATATAAATTCAGATTTATGTGGGAATGCCCAGGTACCTCATCTGAAGGGGCTGTTATATACTGCTTGATATAACTGTAGGTCTATTGTAACACCGTGGATCATGCACAGTCCTCTGAGGTGGAAAGCCTCAGAAATGTGTCTGGGGGAACTTTGGGGGCCTTTGATGGTAAATGACACCTTCTAAGACATGACAGCTGTCTCCTACAGCAGCCAGCAATAGTTGAGCCTGTTATGCCCTATCAGAAAGTATGAAGACCTTCAGGCCTATATGAGAATATCTTGGTATTTCTCTGGAGGGAGGAAGTTTTACAACTGAGACTGTTGTGTAGGGGAGGAAGGTGGCTTGATAAAAAGCATTATCCCACTGAATAGCATCTGTTTCTTATTGGTCCTGTCCCTTACGTGGCTCAAACTCCAGCTTGTTACTGAATGAAGGTTGGTTTTCATGGTCATCTTCTGGTGATGAGTGCTCACCTCCTCTGTCTTATGCGGATCAGATATTTTGCCACCAGACACAAAAACTTCTCCTCCCTGCTTTTGTTGGGTATGCAAATCTGGCCTCACCAAAACACCCTGTTGCTTTTGCAAATGGCCGATTGTTTGAGTCATTAGCCACTGACATTTCAGCCTCCCAGTTGGTAAGGCTCAAGAGGAGTTGAAACTGCAGTTAGTTCTGCATCATGCCCTTACATATGCAGAGTTGTTTCCCCTCTCTACTACACCTCCAGCATGTGAGGTCAAGTTGCTGGAGGCCAGATGCAGTTCAAAGTGGGGAGGACATTTATGAGACCAAGAGATATCTCTTCTAGAATGACTGACTGCTTGCCCCAACCTATCAAGATATGGCACTGCAGTAGAATTTGGTGTTGAATCAGGACACCCTTGACTGTGACCAAGGCTACCAAATGTCTGGGGTTTGCAGAGACTTGACCTTTTTTCCAGTCCCCAAAATCTTTCTAGGTGAACAGTTGACTCATGAAATCCCTTTGATGACAATATTGTCCTTACTATACTTTATTGTCTCAAAGTGATGTTGGACTGATGCTTCTTTTAGTGCTCTTACAAAACAAAAATATCATATCCTCTGCATTTGGCAGCACACATCCTAATCTTGACCCTAAATACTGTCTATCAAAATTTTCCCTCAGCCAAAAGACCAAGTGGTTAACAAAGAGGAAAACAATAACAGTCCAGCTGTAAACAATGAAGGGGAGTTCCAGTGCCCCAAGGATAACCACAGCCTAGTATTTGAATTCTCCAACAGCATCAGGCAGTGCCACAGCTGATGGCCGTGGGGCAGGGACAACCCTCAAACTCCTCTAAAACCAAAATGCAGAGTGGTTGTCAAAGACTCGTCAGTCGGATCTAACATTTTCATGGATGGTCCAAGTGATAAAAGCATTAAAACCACTTTACATGCTCTGCACAGTTACAGAACTCCTGTGAACATCGAGGAAGGATGAGATGGCCACACTGAACACAGAGTCTGCCTATGAGACAGTGACTCTCTTTTTCTGGCACAAAGGGTGACACACTGACAAGGGTTGCTCCATAGCTGGAGACTATTCATTGATGTGGAGGGAAATATCTTGTAAATCTAAAATACAGCCAGCCAAATGCATTGGTTTATTTGTTTTGCTTTGGTGGGGAGTTTTTTGTTTGATTAGCTTTTTAGTTATTGACATAATTTTTCTGTTTGCATTGCAGACTAGTTTCTTGGAATTTTTTAGTACCATGAAAGTAAAACAACATGTGCCAATACACATCCTTACACAGTAAATACTGCAATAAATAAAATTCCTACTAATTGTTGCCTCTGGAGAAAATGAGGATTTCTCCCAGTTGTTAACATTTTTTTAAAACATCTGTCTTTAGTATGCGTACCTAGACGTGATGCTCCAAAAAAATGCTCCATACTATTTCAGACTCGGCTACATAAAACTTAATTGTATAAATAAAACTGTGGTCAGTGAAACTTCTGACTAGTCTATCTGTTAGTATCAGTAATGTCAGTAAATCAAAATTAAGGCTCCAGTAAAATAATCTATCATTAATTTAAAACGGTTGTTTTAATGATTTATTTTGATATCTGAATGTTGAAAGCAATGTAAATGAGATATCTGCAGAACTAATAAGTACATCATGAACACTCAACTGCTGTCCACCTGTCAATTAATAATTATCACATGCATAGTTAGAATTAAAAATTTAGATTTGCTTCTTTGCTTTGATAAATTGATTTCTAAAAGGCCTGCAATATAGTAACAGTGTAAAAACCTTTTTTGCCCTGAGCTCAGAAAGCTTTTTTTAAGTCCTGAGAGCTTTTTTTGTTGGTTAGCTGTTAGAGCATGTGGGAAGACAGGACCAAATGTACAATTTTGGAGAATACAGCTGCCATTAGTTAAGCACAGAACATGAATTAGAGTGTCTGTACTGCTGAAAATGTTCAGAGCCTTTAAAAAAAAAAGCCTCCATTTTATATCAGTCAATTTAAATGCATTAGTTCTGAGAGTTTTTTTGCTATTTGTCATCACAAGAAGCCAAGATTTTTTTATGGCCTTTCCTATAGAAAAAGCATTGGATTATATTAAATACTGTATGTGTGTGTGTACATATATATGTATATCTATATATTCCATATAAAAGCTATCTTCAGGATACATAGAGACTTCAAAACTAGCCAAAGTTATATGTGTCAGCACAACCTCTTGCATATTCATTAAATGTAGCTTTTTTGAACATATTCTTTCACACTACTGTCTATGGAATACTTTAAACCTGTTTTCACTAGAAAAACCTTCCTGTTCTCTAAGAACCATAGCAGCACACCACCCTAAAATAAGCTTTTTGGCAGCCCTACAGGCTGAGTGTGCAGTTGAATTCTTAGTTTTTAGTTGCATACTCTTTGCTGGGCACTGTTGCCATCCCCATTTTGCAGGTAGGACTGTCAGGGGGATACTTCCCTTTTGCACTTCCTATTAGCATGGCCAGTGGATTCAGTCCACCCAGGTCTCTAGCTTCAGTTCAGCCAGATGGCCCAGAAGTGGTGGCATGATTATTTTCATTCAAAAAGCCATGGATGGGGACAGGATTGCATTGAGCAGCTGGGGTACAATAATATCTCCAGTCAGTACAGCCAGCTTGGACAAGGAGGGTTGTCCACAGCCTCGCTTACACCAGAAATATAGTACTTTTGCTGGCATGGCTGTTACCAATTTCCAGGATAGAATAAAGACATGTAGCACTTGTTCATCTGCTTTCTTTTTTAACTTTTTAAACTTCATCTCTCAGTGGAGTCTTTGCCTGTAGAAACAAAAAAATGACAGTGAAATACCAAGAGATTTTAGATCTAGACCTGACATTACATCTTTGCTTTGAACAGCATCCAAAATTTCACCGTATGGATCGGAAGTCTTCCTGTAATAATCAGTCTTTCAAAAAAGCAAGAATTAAGATGTGGATCTGCCTAGAAAATCCTTTTAAAAATCAGAAATCAGGTCTTGAGGCAAAGCTAATGATTTACCTTTGAATTAAGGTAAATCTGGTACTTGCATACCTTAAGTTCCAGCTTTGTTGTGGTGGTTTTTCAGTTCCCTCTCATTATTGATTCCTATTACTACCTCTGTAAAGATATGGACTGCATAGGCCCATGGTGTAAGCAGCATCTCAGATACACTGAAGTTCCCATGTCTGAACTTCTCAGAAAAATTCTTGGATCCAGGTCAATCTTAGAATAAAAAAATCACAACCTGGAGTAATTTTTTTGCTTCAGTGATTTGAGATATTAGCCTTTGTAGGAGGAAGGCACACCACAAATCTTATAATATTTCTAATAATAGTGTTCTTTACAGTCAGTAAGCTCACCTTCTACAATTCTCAGTCATTATATTTCCTTCTTCCTAAAGAATTATTGAAATTAGATAGTACAGTTCTATTGTTTGATACCTACATTGAGAAGGTAGACAATTTTTTATTTCAGATGTACATGAAATACTTGAAATAAATTCTTAGTTTGTCTCTCCTAACCTTGACTATAGGACAAAAAATTATAGCAAGCTACTCCTAAGTGACCCCTTATAATAATTTTCAGCTTGGCTAGTGTTGGTTGAATGCATATTTTCACTGTTCTAATAGACACTACCAATACCCACTGGGAATGAAAGCCTTTCTTCAAATAAGACAAGAAATCTCATTCAGATTTTCTATAAATTCCATGACTATTGCAAGAAATCCTTTCCTCTTGGAAAGTAATTTAGGAATGTCAGCTCTCCTGACCCATCCTGCCAGCCTTTCAGTCATTTCTGTGAGAGACAGAGAAATTTGATCTCTACAATGTATTAACTTTTTGTTCCTTCTTTCAACTTGGCCAATAAACTGGGTCAATTAACATAAATGGCAAAAGAGGCTGGACATCTGGGGAATGACACCAAATTAATTTTCCATAAACTTCGAAGTAACCAGATGGGAAATGATTCAAAGGCCTATTTTCAAGAACCAGCTGTATAGTCCACTTACCAGTATGGTGTTAGAAGTCAGGCTTTACAGTTAGAAATTACACTTACAACTTTGCCAATGACCTTGCCTTAAAAAGGAAAAAAAAAACAAACAACAAAAAACCCCCCAAAGTTAAAATAAGAATTGTCACACTATAGGAAATTTATAAGGAGCTTATCTGTAAATGAGGTACAGGCTATCAACAGTTAATTATATAAAGATAGCACTTAACAAGGAATGGGGTACACATCTTACCTATGCAGGCTGTATATTCAAAACAGATTAATGTTAATTAAATGGTCCATCAAGCTGGAGTGTGCAAAATCAATGAGCACTGACAGCAGTATAATAGAGATAAATCTAAGACACTGCCAGCAATAGAAGGAAAAGTTTAGACATTACATATAAGCTGTGGCATCCAAATTTTGACTGAGCCCTCCTCACAGATTCAGTGTTTATTCTGGCTGGGTTTTAGGGTCAGTTCACAGTATAGAGGAAGACCAACTTTCAATATTAGTGGCTTTTGGACTGAGATAAAAACAAGTCAGCACTACCAATGTCACATATTTAGGCTGAATTCCTGTCCCTCCACAGAAGGTAGATGAAGCATGACTTTTAGAAAAAGATCTAAATCTCATGCAAAAGCTTTCTGCTGAACATTTACACTAAAGTCAAAGTGACATTTGACTAAGCAACATCCATCACTTGGTAATTAATTTCAGCTCTGTTTGCAGAATATGTAAATTTAATTAGCACAGTTTTTATGGCATAGCATTGTTCCTAAAGAAGGGATTTTGGTCTTTCCAGAACTTCCCCTCCCAGGTCTTTGTATTAGAAATACACCAAAATGACTTCCAGTTCTGAAACAAAGCAAAGTTTTAAATCAAAATGTCACAGAATATTAACTCCATGTTTCATGAAATGCAAGAATTTTACTTGTTTCTATTTAATACCAGTCTGACCTAGATGAATAATCTAACAATCTCATCTCTTTTTCCTCAGGAGACCTTCTTGATAGCAGGATGTCAAAACAAAAAGGGAACAAAGTATAGTTGATAAGCCTCTTCCTATCCAACATCTTCCTGTAGCAGCCCTGAGCCAAGTATAGCACTGTGGCATAAAGAGAGACCAAAGCATCCCTTGATGATATACTGGGATAGCTACATGACAGAATAGAGAGAAATACATTAGCTATATTTGTATTTTTAGTTTATTTTCTTCCCTTGACACTTTCCATACAGGAATCATTTTGGCAAAATGTAGGAACACAAACATGTCACTGAAAAACTTTGTCTACTCCTTAATTCAGGTTCAGAAACTTTCCACTTTGAAAGAATGAATGACTACCATGGGAACATCACACAGATATTTTCTCTTCAAACATTACAAATACTAAAATGAACTTTGTCTTTTTTCTATAACTTGTAAGTTATATCTGCTGTACTTCTTTAGAAAGGTGCAAGCTCCCCTGAAACTTCTACAGCCAGCTCATTTGTGTATCATCCCTCTGCTGTTGATTACCTAGTGCTTCAGAAAGGATGAGCTCAGCCAACATCTTTTCTTGAGGGCATGTATGATATCTTATTCCTCTAAACAACCATCTGTTTTCACAGAGTGCAATTATCTCTGAGGGCTGATTTCTGCAAGGACAATGAGCTTTAAAGTGATTTAGAAGGGTATCCACATCTGTATATGCTTGCACAAAGGGACCATGGTTTTATTTCCATAATATGCCACAAACCAAAGTGCTTTTTAGATATTGGTCCCTCTATGGAGTTTCCCATAGTCAAAATTCATGAGAAACATTAGCCATTATTTTCAATTGACCACTCTGGTCAAATAAAATACCAAATACAAAAAAAGAAAAAAAGAAAAAAGGAAAAAAGGAAAAAAAAAAAGAAAAAGGAAAAAATTCTCAACTAAATAAAATAATAGTTTAGGAATCAAAGGAGGATCTATGGAGAGACATCCATGCAGAGGAATAGGAAACAAGTAGTAGCACATCCTAGACAAAAGGCTAAGAAAAGAACATTTTGAGCCTCATTCAGCCTCATCCACTCCTATCCCACTCTACTCTGTGCTAGTGTGGGCTCACCTGTGTGCATTTTTGGGTGCCACAATTTAAGAAGGATATAAAGCTCTTAGAGAGCACCAAAAGGAGTGCCATGAGGATGGTGAAGGGGCTTGAGGGGAAGCCATATCAGGAGTGTCTGAAGTCAATTGGTCTTTTCAGCCTGGAGAAGAGGAGAGCGAGGAGAGACCTCACAGTGGTCTACAGCTTCCTCAAGAGGTGGAGAGGTTCCTTCTCTTTGGTGACCAACAATACAACCCCAGGAAATGGCATGAAGTTGTGTCAGGGGAGACTGGATATTAGGAAATTCTTCTCCAGAGGATGGTTGAGCACTTGAGCAAGCTCCCCAGGGAAGCGATCATGGCCTCAAGTCTGACAGAGTTCAAGTGCACTCAGGCACATGGTATGATTCTTAGGGATGGCACTGTGTAGGGCCAGGAGTGACTTCAGTGACACCTGTAGATCCCTTCTGACTCAGCTTATTCTATGATTCTATGAAAGCCGCTGTATACATGACATGCAATTCCCTGACATTCACATAAAAGCCTGATCTACTTTATGTACCAAACATTTCATTGTGACACTACCATCTTTTGGGAACTGATGCCTTGGGCTTTTGGGTTTTCTGTTCTGCACTGGTGTGTGGCTTTTTGTTCAGGGTTACTAAGATCCTTTAATAGGGTGATGAAGACACAACAATCCTACTCCAATTGGGACTCAAGCACATTTTTTCCAAACTTCAGGCTCAAAAGTATAAACAAGGAAGAGGGCAGGCAAGTGAGACTCCTGTATACAAATGAACCGAAACATATAAAATGTGTGGTCTTGGGACTGGGCCCTACTCCCTTTGCCTCCATTTTGGAGCCATCCAGACAGAGCCTGATTTGTAGCACTGGTGCTGTCAAGGTGTGGCCTTTGAAGGCCTCAATAAATATCCTTTATTCTCTCTAACTCTGTCTAGCTTCTCTTCAACTCTGTCTAGCTTCTCTTCCAGGCAGCAGAACTCCTCTTCCTTTTACACGTCTTCAACAGCATCTTTTCTTCATTTTAGGGGTTGATTGAGGCACCGACCAATATTCATTCAAATGTTTTCTAAGTGCATATATTTTGATGTTCCTTTTGTTCCAGAAACAGATTCAATACCAAAACATTCTGAGAAATTGTTTGAAATGTTCTGGACAAGAAACAGATTTTTTTTTTCTCCAAATCCAAAGAATCATTTCAGCATTTTCATATCAGCATATTTAATTTTCTTGCATTGGAACCAACTGAAGAAAAGGTGATTAAAGGCTACATGAAGATCCAGCAATCTGTGAGGTTGAAGTGCCTTGTGGGACCTGTCATTCTAGAGCCCTCCCTCCTGCCTAATTCTTAGGCAGCCTTTTCTGCAGTGCATAATTGCCATGACAGTATGCCAAAATGCATCATGAGAGAAATGTATAGGCAAACAGAAGCTTAGACCATGGAGTAAGGGAGGGCCATAAAACATTTGCACAAATCCAAGAAACCATCCATAACACATAAAAGTTTAACAGATTTCTGAGAGTTTTAGTGCAGTTCAAAAGATTTTAGCTTGGATCAAATGTATTCAAGAGGAAGTCCTTTCTTCAGTTTTCTCTTTGAAATAAAAATAACAATAATTTTAAAAATACCATATTAAAGAAGTTGAAGTCATAGTTTTGTGATTTTAAGTAGAAATTTCTGAGTGGGAGACAGCTTTGAGTGAATCTGAAGGAGAGGCACAAAGATGATCAGAGAGTTGGAGCTGCTCCGGGAGTTGGAGTTGTTCAGCCACAAGAAGAGCAGGGTTGTCCTTAGAGCAGCCTTCCAGTGCCCAGAGGAAACCACAAGAGAGATGGAGAGGGACCTTTTATAAGGGCATATGATTCATCACTTTGACCCATATGAAAATAAATGTAAAGTACACTTCTCTAGGAAGTTAGCTGTAATTACCAGCCAAAATGTTGGCAACCTGAGATCATTCTAGAGTGATTTACAAAGACACTGATCCCACACAAAACTCTTAGTTTATTTTGGAGGCAGGTTTTTTCTCAGAAATGTTGACTGTCATCTGGTAAGGTATAACTTTCTCATCTCTTTCTGAACCAGTTTGAAAGTGCTAATAATGCCCCATAATTTTAAGAAATCATTATTCTTTCTAAAAGGTAAGAAGATTCAGGTGTCAGCCTTTAGGGACCTTTGAAAACATTATTTTATTCAGGAAAACTATCCATAATCTTGCATAGAGAGAAAAAGTCTTAGAAGGTATTAGAAAATACCAGTGTTCTTTGTAAGTAAGTGCATAATTCATTCAATTTAGTTACTACTAATCATTTTTCTTTACCTTTTTAGTACTGACCTGATGTGTCAAATTTACATACATTTCAATAGAAACACATGCTGTAGTCATACAGAAAAGATTAGCTATATATAGCATGGTCCTTAAGAGTTCCAAACTACTTTTAAATCCTACAATGCAATAGTTATAACTGTGCTAAGTGATCTTTTTATGTAATTGCTAATAAGAACATTAGCACTCTTCCCATACTAAAAATATTGATTTATCTTGTATATTGGAGATAACCTGGTGTTAATGCATCATTAGATCAACAGCATTGATTCAAGAAAGTTTTTATTATGTGTGTACATTTTAGAAAGATCAGACTATAATAAATTTTGTTTTGTAAGTGTCCTTTTGCATATGCTTATCATTATTGAGCTTTGTAAATGACCCATTCCCCAGTCACAGCAGGAGAATTATGGTAAACTAGTTGATCACACTGAAAGAAGTGTAATCTGTTAGCCTCTGCAGCAACCACTGTACAAAATACCTCCCTAAAAATTAAAAAGAAAAAAATTAACACTTAATGAAAGAACAACCCATGACTAGAAGAGAGATTGGCTGGATTGCTGTGTGATTAAAAACTTGGGTTTACAGTTGGAAAACCTAGAGTCAGTTCTTGTATTTACCAATGCAATTCATGTTTCTATTCATATCAGATGAAATGAAAGTACTTTTCTACTTAAGCAGCTAATGTGTTGGAAAGGGACTTTCTCCATGTGTTTCTTTATTGCTTCAACACAACAGCATCCTGGTGCAACTGGGCACAATAGTGGCACATATTAAAACCTCCACAGAAATATTTATACAAACTTTAAGATTTCAGAGTTGGTAGGGGGTAGGGGTTCTCCACAGCAAAATGAAAATGACCCAGCTAAAACAACCATAAGAGACAACATTTAAGGTTACAGGATGAGGTACAAGGCAGTTCTGGAATCAGTGTGTGTAGAAATAAAAGCGGGCTTGAGGTGGAGACTTCTCTAAGCCAGGCTGCTCTTGGGATAAACAGTTTATTATTTAAGTAGAAGGTGGATGAGCTCCATTTATGCTGCCAGCCACAGCCTTAAACGTGCTCAAAGACAGAGAGAGAGAGTAGAAAGAGGGGGCTGAGCATGAGAGCAGGGGGGATAGAGATGAAGGAGCTAGGTGAAGAGGCAGTTAAAGGGGTAGAGAGAGGGGCAAGAGGGAGGAGGTGAAGAGAGGGGTAAGAGGCAAAAAATTAAGAAGGTTAGAGCAGAACAATTAAGTTAAGTTAAGGAGTTAAGAGCAGGAACAATTAAGAGTTCTTGTTACAATACAATTATATCTTTTCCTATGGTGAATATTCTAATTCACATTGGTAAACAATACATGACACACATTCTATAGAA
>VWYI01022639.1:0-21087 GCA_013399455.1 Anthoscopus minutus
TTAAAAAGACAAGCAGGATGTCTGAAAACTGATCCTCATTTAAACTTTATTAGTGACTTTTACTAAAAAGACTGCACTTTAATCCAAAGAGAAAGATAAATCTATAATCCCATGGAAAAAAAGTGTTTCTAAAGAAGTATGACTGGTTATGCATGACATTTAAACTGTGAAAAATATCACACTATTTTTTTATACCTTTTAAAATTCTAATGTACAAAAACCTAAGGATACTTTCCTAAAATCCTACATAAAAGTATGTTATTATGAGGTCTCTAGCATCTGACCATGACTGCAGTATGCTGGAAGGTGATGTGTTATTCAGTCAGCATGCTGGCTGTACAGGTCTATGTGCAGCAAAAATCTATCACGTTCTTTGCATCGACACTTAGTGCACAAGCCTGTTTATTGCTGTAGGCACAGCTTTGGATGCCTCCTTTGTCTCTCCTGTTTTTCCTGCCAAAGAGTGCATGGTGTTTGCTGCTCATTTGTATTTTTCTCCTTCCTCATCTTGCTGTCTTGGTACTAGTGGCTAGAAGCTTAAATGGCTCTTCCCTAAGCTGTAGAAAACTTTTTATTTCTAAAGGTATTTTGAAGCTGTTCGTTCAATCAATCTTACTTCCACCCACAGTCCTCTCTGCCCATTAACTATCACACCTGGCATACAGCTTTGGCCATGATGAAACTTTTTTGTTCATTACAGCATAGACCTCAGTGAGGCATTTAGATGGACAAGTTTCTTCATTTTAGAAGACTTTGCCTAATACTGAATGTTATTTTGGTGAAGTTTTGAAGCAGCAACTCTTAGGTCCAGCTTCAGCTAGCTCTTACTTTGGAAATGCAAAAACAGTCATTGCATGTTCATTCTTTCCACAATACTTGCAATTTGATAGACTTCTATCTCCAACACTGAAATTTTGATTATAGTCTAGTTGTTCCTCAAGCACAGAAATTATGATACAGCCTAGTCATCCTCTTCACCTTTTCTTCTGTCACTGTTTTTTTTAAGGATTTGAATTGCATACAGTCTTTGTCACAATCTGAGATGATCGATTAGTTCTAATTTTAAATTATTATTCCCAGAGTATGTGTGTGTGCATATGTGTACATATATGTGTTTGTAAACACTCCTAACATTGTAGCAAAAGCCTTCCTTTAAAGCAAGACCTGCAAGCAAGGCTCACAGACCTGTCAAACAAGTTGACAGAACAAATTTTCAAATCCTTCAAATTAAAGGTGTTTTCCTGCCCTATTCCATAGAATTCATTGCAACAGAACACATCAATTTCAAGTTTTAAGTGTGGAGTGAGTAAATGAAACAAAGTAAACAAAAAGGAAGGGAAAATTATTTAAGACGTATTAAATGTTTCATTGGCTGAAGATATTTGTGTCTTCAAACAGACTCAGACTAGGGGTGCTCTACTGGAGAGCTCACAAAATGTATGTTGAGAAAGGTGACCTGTGGAGGCTGTCTAAACCAGCATTCTTGTTCCAAGTGTGGTTACATAGAACAGGTTGTCCAGAATATTGTGAAATCAGGTTTCTAATCTGCTAAAATAGACGTTCTGTTTGATCTCCTAAAATAAACATTCTACAGCCTCTCTTAGCAAACTAATCAGCTTCATAGGAGACAAAGAAGGATAGAAAGGTAAAAAGGCAGGAGAAATAAAGGAACAGAAAATAAGGTTTCATGTTCAAAGGTCCCTGTATTCTCTGTGTCCCCCCTGCTCACAAAAGAAAAAATTCCCCTCCTCCCATGGTCAGTTCTTCATGGTGAAATGGTGACTCATCCACAGCAGCACTGCAGCCATGTGAGCTAATTCCAACTCTTGGTCTGCACACAAATCTCTACCTCCCTTCTTTCACTCCCCATCATGTGTGCTTTAGCATACTTAAATCTCAGTCATATTAATTTCATGGAAAGGGTATGAGACCTCCTCCTGTAACGTTGTCCTACAGATACTTCCTGATTTGTTTCTATAGAATTCAGATGACCCCACCTCAGCCCTGAGGAAATCATGTATGCCCAAATCTTTACCTCAAGCAGAAAAGAGGCTGTAAATGTAAAAAGTGAAAGAAAAAACAATTTTGAAAAAATCTCTATAACATACATAAGCAAGATCAGAATGAAAGGAGGAATGCTCTCAGTGAAGTAAAACCACAGAGTTAATCAGATGTTTGAGAACCTACTTTTAACCTCTTTTACTGCGATGGCTTGCTTCAGAAACCTAAGAAAACACTTTAGTGAATGAGTTACACAGACTAAATGATTCCCTATCACCTTTCCATCAGATCATACTGTTTAATTAGCTATGACTAAGCCCATTGATTCATAGGAGAGAACTCAGGAAGTCACAGGATTTGTCTTCAAACACAATATTCTTGGAAGGTAGGAAAGATATATTTACCATAAATTTTGTCTCCATTCTCATTCTGAATTTCTTATATTCTTCTCCTGTTCCTATAAAAAATTCTTCTACCTAAGCCTGGTACAATCAAACAAGACTATGATATTTTATTCTGCAGTAGTAATCAGCAATGTCACACGAATAGCTACCTGTAATTACTATCTACTAACAGTGGGAATTACAGCATATGATTACACAAAGTTAAATTAAAGCTGAAATAAGTTTAGGGAGTAGCTACCTGCTACTAGACAGTCTTTATGACTGCAAAAAGATAAGATAAAATTATTTCCATTCAGGGCAAGTGTTAAAGTTGTTAGGAAAGCCACTGAAACCAGCAGCAGGAACCCAGGGAGTCCTTCCTGACATCTAGAGGCCAGCCTGGCACACCCTGAGATGCACATCTCAGCCCCAGGCTATTAGATAAGACTGATGCTTTCTCCTTTGCAATTCATCCAGTTTCAAGGCTGACCCCTAAGCACACAGGACTCTGGTGCCAACAGCCATCCAGACTGCTGCTGACTAGGCACTGCATTCAGCAGCACACATGGATAGTGCTACCAGAGCTCATAAAGGGTGAGTAAAAATGGTCACGTCCTGCTTCTAACCTCTGGCTGATCAGAGCTGAAGATCATTAGGGTAAACTCACTTTCCGCAACCACACTCATACTTAGGTAAGGCTCTCGAACATCTGCATGGGCCCTAAACACATCTAATATCAATATCCGGGTCCTGGGTCCACTTACCCTCCTCCTGCCTGATGGGTAGTCCAGTGTGAAATAGTGAATTGCACATAGACACACACAAGATAAAGTTCCTGGGTTCATTTATGTGTGTGTGTATCCCAGGTTNCTGGGTTCATTTATGTGTGTGTGTGTATCCCAGGTTAAGAAGGTCAGAGTTATTAAGTTCTGCTGGTGCCCTCAAGGCTTTGATACATGCTGTCTGAAGCCGTATCAGGTCACTTATTCATAATGAATACCTGAAATATCAGATGAATGAGCATCTAAATTATTGTTTTTTAAATCAGATGAAAGAATAATCCATCTTTACAAAGTATGAGTAACCCATATTCACTTAACTATTCATGATGGCAAAATTACTGATATTAGTACACTAAGCCAGGAAAAATCAGAAAATAATAATTTTAGAATAATGCTTTGTATGTTGTGCAATTAATATAAAGTCCATAAATTTAAAGAGCAGTGTAATGAAAATGCAATGTACAGAACTCCAAATCCTGTTAATAATGCAGTAGCTTTCTTACCAATACATCTAGAAAAATCACAAATCAAACCCCCTCAAAAATTTTATGAGCTAAGAAATTGTGGCATTAAAATAATGGGCTCTATACTACACCATTTACTCACTTCCATCCATTTGCACTTAATTATATCTCTGCCCTTAATGGAGCAGACTGGGAGGGGAAGATCTTTGCACTTGACTATCAAGAGTTTAGAATGTTTCTCAGATGGAACACATAATAAATTATTGTATTATAGGTGGTTACGACTATCCATGGTGATATTAATTTAAGGGCAGATGACTATTAACAGTGTTAAGTGAATGAAAAAAGTGATGAAAATAGTTTCTGTTCTGAAAACCACTATTTATGTAGTAGCTGTATCTCCTCTGTAGCTTCTCCAGCATCTAACAATGCCATCTAGCAATGGCCTTGCTGGAAGTTAATGTGGCTGCAATGGTCTGTTCATATATATTTGCAAATAAAAGTGAGAAATAGCCTTTGTCTCCATTTTTAGTTTAATGTATGACTGGTGTAATAAGTAGATATTATTAAAATTTGGTCCCAAAAATAATAGGCAAGGGACGAGGCCAATAAAATTAATTGATTTAATAGGCAAGCAGTAGAGGCAAGTTACAATGCGTTGGACAGCCAACGGAGTCACAGCTCCCAAAAGTTGGTCTGTAAAAACATCTCATTAGGTACAGCTTTTTATACCTTTCTTCTTCTGAAGATCTTCAGTTGGTGCTTTGTTGTTGTAGGGGGGAGTTCATCACCCCCCTTCTCGGTTGTCGTTCTGGGGAGAGTCTCTGTTTCTTGTCAGTTTTATCTTTGAGGTAACTCCTTTTACATATCTAAGTCAGGGCTCACCACTTCCTTATCGCATTTTACAACAAGGGGTTTGTCTGTATGTTCACATCCTATTGCTAAAATTTAGGGATTTGATCTCTTAACTCTCTTAACAAATATTTTCTCCTGGCCCGTCTGGAGACTAATGACCTCACATTCTGCTGTTATGTGCCCGCAGTTTCGGTTTACTCTTTTTGTCGTAAACAAAGCTCAGGTTCGGTTTCCTGCGATTTTCGTAATTTCTTGTTCTCTTTTGCTCAGAAATATTTAGGAAGGGGTTTGTGTTTTCCTTTAGGTGACCTTGTATTTCTATATTGTAGAAATGGTTTTATGATCTCCTGAACAGACTAATTCTAATACACACTACACAACCCAATTAAAATGGGTAGACAAATGCCAATATACACTAGGAACTAAAACAAGTTCTAATACACACTGAACAAACCAATCATAGATGGAGTCTATCACAACTGGCAAGATGGAAATCAGGCTTTTAGGGAAGAGCAGATTTTCTGATAACCATTTATTTTTAAGTGCTATTGACCAATAGTCAAGATGCATTGCTATGCTGAATTTCAACTAAAGTTACACCCTAAAATTAGCCTATTTGTAGATAAAAAAATGACACAAGTGAAGCAAAGTTTACATAAAACTCCCAAACCCAAGCAGATATCATAAAAACATGAGAAGTTTTCCAAAGTATTCTTATTTCTAAGGATCATTGTATATTCCCTTACTTAATTACCTGAGACATTGATGCTCAAGCCCCATAAAGAGAATTTTGTAGGGAAAATTTTAAAATTATGATTTGTTACATGACCATAAAAACATAAAATTTAAGATGTTGTGAGAATATATGTCTTTGGGTTTTTTTTCTATAATGTTACTGAAAATTGCTTTCATAGAAAGGAAGCTAAAGCGAACAATATTTTATAGGGAAAAAATAGCAATAAGATTTTTTTTGAGAGATTCCTTGTTTTTTATTTGCTTGGTCAGTTGCTTAGTTTGTTTGGGGTTTGGAGTTGTTTTGGTTTTTATTCTAGTGTGAGGGGTTTTTTGTTTGTTTGGTTTGGTTTTTGAGTTTTTTAAACCTCCATAAGAGCAGGATTACTGCTGAGATATCAAGGCTATGTCCCAGGAATCAGATCTATTATCATCTTTGCACCTATATGACCGCATGAATAAACTAAACATGAAATTTTGAAAAGTTTATTTATTAGAAGAAGTTTATGCTATTTTTGAAAGATTAACCCAAATATTAAATATTGCATATTGACCTAATACTTTCTTTGATAAACTTGCAGTCTTCAAAACACAGATGATTTTAAAATCAATCCATAGGTAAAAGAATTCCACCTCATTAAATTAATAATGGCATTTATCAGGCACCAAAGCAAAAAGATACAGAAAACAAAATATTCTTATTCAGATGGCAGTAATAAAACAGACATAATTCTCTCTTTATCTCATGTCTGTTCTAAGAACAAAAAATCATGCTTCTCAAAAACAGCATCCAAATTCCCAGGACTTTGGACGCTACTGCAATTTCAGTTTTGTTTGTTTTTTTCTTGGAATTTGAACATATTTTAGCTTTCTATTTTTCTGGGATTAAAAAAATACTTTTTTAAAATCAAATAAAAATCTAAATTTCTGATTTGGGGGTAAAACTTTCATGAAAATAAATTAGTTGTGAAGAATTTTGCAGATAATATATTAAACAATTATGCTAAATTTAAAATTAAGCCTTCTCCAAAAATTTCTCTTTTCAAAACACAGTTAAAATGCAACCAGAAGTTATAGCAGAAAGAATCTTACTGCCAGTGCAAGATATTGAAATCAGAAAGATTATTTTAGTTTTTCTTACAGTTCATTTAGATAAGATCTGTAGAAAATTCTCATGTTTAAAATTCTTTGCTCTCCCTTCAGAAAATCATCCAACACTAAGTAATAGATATCTATAACATTGATTTGCTTTAATTCATTGTTCTTTTTGTGTCAGCTTCTGAAAAGATGTGTCTAGTTTGAGTTTAAAAAGGCGTGATCAGTAATTTAGTCTCATAGCATCAACATTTTTCTATATGCACATTGCATGTGCATTTATTTCAGGTGATTACACCATAAAAATATTTCCAGTTCTGATCTCTTTTTTTTCATATAACTCTATGGACTCAATCAAATTTTTCAAGACAAATTTTGCACACAGAAATAAAACCAAATTAAAATTTATTTGTAAATAAGATGCAAAATTATCCAATAATATCAAGAGATTGTTGGTTTCAAATATCTGTGGGCATCAGTTATTACACACAGTGTAATGCACAGGCTTTCCATATTAATTAACTATATAATACAAATTTTAATTGACTAAATCATGTTGCTTTATGTTTTCAGTCACAGTGCAGTGTTTCTGCAACACTATCATGGGAAGGCTGGAACAAGGATTTAATATCTTTGAGTTAAGAAAGTTCTTCCTCTTTATCTTTGGAGATGCAATTTATCAGAGGAAAATTTCATTTTATGTAGGAAAGTTTCAGATAATGTAAAAAAACACAGAGAGAAATGTAAGATGAGATTAAGTAAGCTTGAATATATTCTCAACCCTTGTAATAAAATAATGCTGTCACTTTTTTTACTTAAAATTTATGGAACTTAATCCATAAAATATATAGATTTAAACAGCACAATATTTAGTAACAAACTGAGAAAAGTCACTCCCTTGGGTCCTAAATAAACAACTTGTTTCGAGAAATATGCTGAATGCATGTTTAATGTGTGCTGCTTCCATCATCCCCAGCTGCACCATTTGTAGCAGTCATCATTGCATCTGGATGACTTGCAGGTGACTGAAAGGGAAGAACAAATGAATAAAAATTAAAGGGGAAAAAGTTGATGCACTCACAGACATCATAGTGTTAATTACTCTGCTGCTGTTGGTTATGGCAGAATTCTTCCCCTCCAAATACATCTTCACTTTTTCATTGCTGAGATTGCTCCTAAAGGATTGTTTGAGGGACTTGGTTTTTCTCCACACCCAGTCAGCAAAATAAGTGATCAGTAAATAATACTGAAACCCCTTGGCAGTTAATAGCTGTTTTGAATATGGACACAATCAGACTGTATTTGCCTGTGGAGAGTCCATGTACTTCAAAAACAAAGGGAATTCTTCAGTTACAGAAGCATTCTGTAAATATGTACAGAACATAGAGTGCATGCATGTACATAAAATGTATATCTAATAAATACAGGTATGTGCATATACAAAAAAAAGACAGAGATTTTAAAAGCTGAAATTCCAGAAGACTAATCCAGGAGAAGAGTATTAATCTTGTATTTCAAAAACTCTTCACATGCTTGCTTACTTAGTGTGAATATTTACAGTCAATCAGATGACTGATCCCTAAGGTGCAACAGAGCACAAAATACTTGCACATACATGCATTCATGATCAGGGAAAAAGAGCTGATTTTGCTAAGAAATAAAGGCATACTCTACTTTCTTCATTTTTTTAAAAAGAGCCCTTTTGAAAAGGTGTTTCTTTCATGTTTAACATATTAATCTTAAAAATCTAGTCAAAGAAGTAAAACAGATGAAAAACCCAAAACCTGTTCTGTGGCTACAAGTGCAAACATTAAAATATTAATTACCTAAGTCCTCAAAAAAAAAAAAAAAAGGCAAATTTATAGTAAAATCCACTGGTCTTTTTTTACATAGCCTGTGCCATGTTCCCTTTCTAAGGCATTGATATTAAAAAGGTGAATAAATCATGTGTAGATGGTTTAAGTCTATAATAATGGTAGCCTTGCATATTAGTAACATATGGGGATGTTAGTGCAAAGCTAATGCAAGTCCTAGATTCTTAGGGACAGATTCATATGGGTTTAGCAAGTGTAAGGAACTAGTCAGCATCTGACAGGTTAGACAGGAGTACATCTGCTGAGGGCCTGAATTTGCTGGAGCTGCAGGGAGAACTCTATAGCTGCAGTAATGTCAATGAAACATGTCAGAATAAAGAGAACAGAAAGAAAGGTACATTTGGGCAATTTACTTTAAAATGGTGGAAACTTTGCAGTATTTAACATACTGCAGATAGCACTTCACATTTTTGAAAAGTGTTTTGTGCCATTTCTACTACATCACTGTTTTTACTATTCAGCTTTTGTGTGCTTACAGCACCATCATTTATTATCTGCTGCTAGTTTCTCTTCAAAATAATTCTCAATCCATTTCATTTCCTTCATTAGCTCTCCCCTTGTTTCTCTCCTTCACCCTTAATCTCTCTTGCTAACCTTTCCTGTTTAATTTTCTTTTCCTCTTTAAACATTGTATCCAAAACACATCCTCCACAGTTTTAAGAGCAAAATCCCCAGGCATTCACCTTTCCATTCTTCAATAAAACTCCACTTGCAAAGCGTGTAACTATCTCAGCATGTTATTAGTCAGTGTTGAGAAAAAGAAATGCTGCAGTGCTAAATGGAGTCATTAAAATGCCTAGTGACAACAATAAGTGCTTGAGGAAGCTGGCATTTCCCATTTGCTAGTCTAATAGCTATATTAGGACCATCTTTCTTTTGTGGAGAAGATAAAAAGAATATATTCAGTATTTGAATGTTTTCATTCTCCACCATTGCACGGCTTGTGCCCTGACTTTATTCTTCCTCTGCAGTGTCTTGCCCATTTCTGGAAAACTGTTAAGTCTTCTTCTCATTCCTTTAAAATCAATACTAGTTTTAACATCAGCTTCAATGAGCTGTGTGTATCAGGCTCTGGAAAGGAAGATGGTTCTCCATTAAATGCTTTTTGTCTCAGTGAGTGTCAGGTGCACCAAGCCTGTGTCCACTTGCCTGTTACAGATATCTTAGGTGCATCTCAATAGACTAGTCAGGGTACCAAGAGAAGCATAAAAACTTTAGCACAGCAGTCAACATTAGCTTAACTGGCCCTGATGAGAAGCAGGATATTTACTCTAGAGGCATAGAGGGTTCTTGCTCACGTGTCATGGAAATACTTGCTAATAATGAAATTAACAGCACTCTTTCTGGATTCTAATTGGTATACTCATTCTGATGGGATATTATACAGTCTTCTACAAAAAATGGTGGGTTTGTTTTGGCTTTAGTTTCTAAGTGGATGGTGGTTTATATATAAATGTATGCAGTGCATCAGTCTTTTGGTGGAGTTTAAAATATGTGAAAACAGCTCAGTGAATACATGGGCCTTGTGCTTGTTCCTTCCCAGTGATATAAAGTATAGAGGGATTAAGGAATTTAAGATCAAGATTCATTCTCAAGTCCTCAAACAATTTCCTGAGATTTGTTTGTAAAGCAGAAGCATTAATCAGGTAAATGATGTAGGGAATGTATGTGTTAAAGGAGAAGATGTAATTAAAAGATTTAAAAAAATGGTAAAAAAGCGTGGAGTGTTTTTTTAAACATAAACCTCTCAGTAATGTACCAACCTCATCATGGAGCAAATATTTGTACAAGCCAAAGAATTAAAAACACAAAAAAGGTCAAAATTCAGGTCACTGTATGTTCCAGTTGCTAGCTTTGACCTCATACCTGCATCTCTCACTGGACAGTCATTTAACATTCCTGTCACACCATTTAGTCCCATTTAAATTGTACTAACTGGCAGAATAAATTATGCAATATAACCTTTAGCAAGGAATTGTTAAAAGAGTTGTTATGTCCTTCCATTAAGCATCTGCTATTAGAAGTCATGCTACATCTTGAGCTAGAATCTCCAGACTCAACAAAAAGAAGTGGCTGATAATAGTTCCATCTGTCATGAAACTTGGGGGAAATTTTCCATATTAGAGGAAATGCCTCAATAGTATAAATATATTCATTTGTCTCTGAAACCTTAGAGAGCAAATAGGACTGTAGATGAGACTTCCTGTGACAAATGATGAATGTCAAAATTAAATTGTTAATCTTGTTCTTATTGGATTCTAACCTCAGATAGTATGTACAGCACCATTTTTTTATCTGTACATGGTCTTTTATTCACCTGTTTTCCTACTCAATAGCTGGAATTGTAGATAATTAAGTTGATTGTATTCTTGGAAGTTTTTTAAACCTATCTTATTATAAAGCATTTTAAACAATAACCCAGTAATGAAATTTCTAGTTTTATTTTTATTACTGCACTTGTTCTTTAGAAAATAATAATAAAAATTTGACAGAAAAGAAATATTCGTGGTTTGCTTGTTTCTGCCAAAATTATGATAATCAGTTATCACACACTGTAGTTCCCTGACCTGATGCAAATATGTTGAAAGAGCTCTGAAGGATAGATTTAGCCTGAAGCTAAAGGAATCAGTTTTTATTTTCAAAAGTCCCAAACTGTCTTACTCTATTATGAACACTGAACCTAACATTTTCAAAAGCTCTCTGTTTTGCAGAATATTTAATATACATGTAAAGCAGTTTCAAATGTGGATCCTTAATGCATGCAAAAATGCCAATAGAAAAGGAAAAAAACCCAAACCACAAAATTCAACAAACATCTGTCACTACTGCTTTCCGTTAAAATAAATTAACTCACCAAGACATGCATGAAGTAAAAGAAAAGATCTAGAAGAAAATGATCAAGCCATCAGAGAAATTTTAAAGAGGTGTTGCAAATCACAGAATCACAGATTGACTGATGTTGGAAGTGACCTCTGGAGGCCATATGGTTCAACAAGTCCTTCACTGAGGGAGGTAGTTCATGGTTTGTTACTCAGGACTGTGTCCAGATCACTTGTGTAGACTCATTAACCTCTCTGGGCATCCTGATGCAGCATTCAGTCATGTTCATGGTGAAAAAGTGTTCCCTGAAGTTCAGACAGAACCTCCTGTGTCCACCAGAATGTGTTACTGGGCTTAACTGCAAAGAACTTGTCTCCATCCCTTTGCACCCTTCCTGTGGATATTTATATACACTGATTTATCATTTGCTCCTTGAGCCTTCTTTACATTGAACAGTCCTGCCTTTCTCAGGTTTTCCTCATGAGGAAGAATTTGTTCCTTTAAACATCTTTGTAGTCTTTTGAGGAGCTCTCTGAAGTGTTCTCATGTCTGTATTGTACTGATGAGCTCTGAACAGGACACAGTACTCCAGGTGAGGATTCATCAGTTTTGAGCAAAGAGGAAGGATAACCTCTTGTTCTGACACTGCTTGGTGAGCATGAGATTGTGCAGAACACCTCATTAGCTCCTCCTCTATGTAGAAAAGGAACTCAGGAATTCACTTCGAGAACCTCCTGTATCGGCGTTCATCACTCTCCCCGGGAGCTTTGCCCTGGTCTCTCGGCTTTTCAGCATCTGCCACTAAGCCAGGACCACGTGGTCGAGCAAGTCCGGGCAGGCTGCGGTCGGGGCTGCAGCGAGTGAGAACTTCCCCTTGCAAGTTGGAAAAGCCAGCCCTTTTTACCTCCTGAATGTTCCTCTTTGCAGAACCCAGACGAGGCGAAGGAAAGATGCAAAGTCCGTTCTGGGTTTCAGGTTCCGATTTTATTCCATTGGCGAGACCAATGCGGACTCCAGGAAACCCAGGACGAAACTCCTCCTCTCCTCCGCCCACCGTCCCTTTTTATCCCTGGGGGCGGAGCAAGGGGAAGGGACTAGCCAGTTTACCAATCCAGGGAGAGGGGGTGTGGGAAAAGGCAGATTGACACCCATGTAACCCTATCACCTGTTGGCCCCCGGGAAATCTCCAGGTGTAGCCAGAAACCCCGTGCCAACCATGCCGTGGCTTGGGGTAATCCGAAAAACACGTGGAAATTGCACAACACACCCCAACACTCGTGTACTGCTTGTGCCCTGCTGTGCTGCCTCTCCAGAAAATATCAGGGTGGTGGAAGTGCCCCTTGAGGACCAGGTCCTGTGATTATGAGTCTGCTTCTATCTATCCTGATCCACTTGTTTCTATGGAAAATAGAAACACTGCCACAGGATTGAGCTCGTGTGGATGAAATGCATTCAGAGTTTTCAAGAATATATGTATCATTTAAATTCTATGCATGAGTTTAACTGTCCCATGGATTACCGTGCTGGGATATTCCAGATAGTGGCCAATTTTATTAAATTTTATTTATCTGGGAAACACAAAAGCTAGAATTTTGACCTTTTTTTTTTTAAATTTTTTAAAGTCTGATGATGCAGCTTCCCTTTATTATTAGCTAAGGAAATATTCCATTTTTCTTTTAACAGGGTAGCATAACCTTCCCAGAACCAAATTCCAAATGAACACATTTCAACTACATTATCTGATATTCCTATTGGCCAATTTACTCCAAACAGGAATTTTGCATAATTGTGTTTCTGCGTCCTCTTATCCTAAATTAACTACATAACAGTGCAACATGCATTGGACTGGAAATGAATTGTCTTCTGCAATCCTTCAGCAAGATGCACTTGCCTTTGCATATGTCCTTTCAATTATGTCAAAATACTAATTTTGCTAATTCCAGGGTTACTTAATAAGTGTTCAAATATCTGATGTTTCACAGTAACAGAATTTAGTAACAGACACTTGGTGACAAATTTCGTAAACATCCATTTTTTGTATCGTGGGGATTTTTAATGCTCCATTTAATATTAGAAACTTGGGATTGCATTTATTAGAAATATAGAGATCACATTGATCAACATAGAATTTAATTTGCTCAAAATTATGATCTGATTCTAGACTAATTGCAGGCATGCCCTATAAGAAAACATAACACAGAATTTTAATATACTTAGGCCAAATCAAGATGTGCTAAAGAATGCATCTACAGATTAAAAAGTAATAAAGTCTTAAGTTTAGGAATCTAGATCTAGTATAGAAATCTTTTTTCTAAATTTTAACTATGTCTCCCAACATATTTATAGCAATAACAGTAGTTTTTTCTTGTCAAAAGTCACACCTTAGCTTATAAATTGGTCATCACTACATAACAGAATAGATTAAACTACAGCATCTCACCATGTAATTGACAAAGTTTCCACCTAAATGATGTTTGGACCCTGAATCAACCCCCACAAAATAATCATCCGTATTTCTGCTACAATAGTTTCCAGTGAAAGTAAAATGTCTTCCAGCAGAAGAGATTTCAATAGAAAGAGCACACGATGGTGAGTAAACTGTCTCACATGTACTGCACGTTAAAAAATACCCACACACATTTGTCCCAGTTTCATTATTAACTTAAAGTTTACATTAAAGACTTGAGTCAGAAAGAAGTGGGATGACATTCAGTTCTCAGTCAGCATCAAAGTTAACCTATTATCCTAGTACTTCATTACAGTGAATTTTTAATTTTCATTTAAATTCATGAGATAAAAATAATAGCTCAAATTCTATCCCTTATGTTTGGCTTAATTAAAAAAGTAAATTAAAAATGAGTACAAATATTGTTTCATATATATCACTTTTTTTTTGCAATGCTGCTGCTTCTAAAACTTTCAGTAGCTTGTTGCACACAAGGCATTTTTGTAGAAGATCTACAGTGTTTTAACAAGAGGCTACTGGTTTGCTAAAATACTTCTTTAAAATAATACTACTAAAGAATGGATTAATGTAACTGCAATTCTAGATGAAGGCATAATTTTTTTTACTTCTTTTTAACTGCAGACATCTTTTCTCCAGAACAAGGATAAATCTGGTGCTAAAATGAAAAACATTTATTTTTTTTCTATTAATGATCAAAATTTTTTTAATTTTCTTCTCATTTCTGCCATTATTAGTAATACTGAGCAGCTTCAAAGACAGTTCATTTATCTTGTCCATATTACTGCTATTATGATAAAAGAATTATTTGAGGATAACACAATTTCTATTTATACTAGCTGAGCTGGTCAAAAATAGTAGGCTGTAGCCAACTTATTTCCACAGATATTATAAAATAATCACATATATAATTTGTAAAATTTGACATTTTGTATAATTGTAAAATTTGACATTTTTAATAATCGCTCAGTTTAAATACTACCGTTAAATCTGCTAGAAGATATTTTAATTTCAACATTGACCTGTTAACCACAAAAATTTTAACCACCTGCTTTATAATTGCTTTGCAGATTGATTTAAAAATTAATTGGCAACTTTTTACCTTAAACTTTGTGCATTTCTTACATAATCCATTCCACTAACACATCAGTTAGATGTAAATCCTTTTTCTGGTTGGATATAAGAGAGAGTTTTGAAGTGAAAACCTCCACAAGGTATCTCTCTCAGAACCAAGAGAAATTGTCCTTTTTTAATTCTTGGGGCATTTATAAATCTCATCTGAAGACATTTTATCTTTGCTCAAATATTCAACACAAGAACAAAAGGAAACTCACCTTCTTTAGAGCAGTACAAACATTTCATATGCTTAGCTTTGTATTAGTCAAAAAGAGAAACTAACTGCTTAAAACCATACTGTTTCTGTGAGTTTTTATGTGGATTTTTTAAAATATGGGTAGTTGTTTTTGAAAATCTACAGAAAAAGTACTAATGCATCTAAATTAGTACCTTCCCCTTTTATTGATTCTAAAAAAGCATTTAGATGCTTTCAAGGAATTGATCCAGCCACACAAGATTATGCCTGCCTCCCTTTCTTTCAATAAAATAAGCATCAAAGTGTAATGGTGGGCAAAGTTTAGACCTTTAGCATGCACAGCAAATTTATCCAGGAAATCAGGACTGCCAGGAACAATAGTATCATCACCTATATTTGTCTACCTTCTCATTCTCCAAAGTTTTCCCTCTCTGAGTTATAATTCAGTTCAGAAAAATTCAATGTACTTTTTGGGTTTATTTTATGAACAATGTTACTTGTAGAATTGTTTTTGGTTTGTGTATTTTTCCTTTAAAAGAGAGTAGCAGCAACAGAAGAAAATCTCTAGAGAAATTGCTTCTTTGCTGTACAAATAGGTATGCCCCAGGAGAGAAGCTTGAAAGCCTGTAGGGTGAAAACTACACAAAATACAATGATAGGAAATGTGAAAAGGGCTCAGGGATTTGGAGTATTCACAGAGCAGAGAGGCTGAAAAAGAGTAACAGGAAAAAGACAGTCCAGTTATCATGGGGATGGAAAGAGGAGGCAATGAAGGATCAGAGTTTTCTCTTAGCAGACTTTTTCACAGTTTAGAAACTACAGAATATGCTGATGCTGTAAAGTATGATCCACCTGGCAAGGATACAATAGGAAAATAAAATTATAAATTATTCAGTTATATATTTTATTATTTAATCTCAAACTTTCTCTGTTCAAGAGTCTTAGAATTTTTAATACATGTGTTCAACAAAACTACCTTCCTATTTTTAGAGAGTTTGGATTGGTTTTAGGTTTATTTTAAATATTTTTCCTTTGGGATTTGGGGGATGGGGTGTTGTTTCTTTGCTTTTTAGGGATTTTTTGAGAAATGTCATATAAAAGAACTAGTCAGATCCACACAAAAATGGTTTATCAGGGCCTTTTTACATATTGGTTTATAGATTGATGGAAAGTGTAGCTGGGAAGGAATTCAGGGTAGAGACCAGCTCTGCCCCCTAACTGAAGATATGATCGGGTCTATCCAACCATGTCTGAAAAATGCTTTTCTAAATTGCTGTTAGAAAGCATAATGAACACAGTTTCATATAATGAACCCGACTCATTTTCTGAAATAAAATGGTCACTAAAATATCTTTTGGATAAATTTCTTCCAGTGCATTCTAAGGCTATCACTTCTCAGTCTCTTTGCAGAAGATTAAAGAGGTAGCTCTTTCCTTTTATCTTTTTTTTTGTTTGCTTGTACATTTGGAGGTATTTTTTGCTGATCATCAGCCTTTCCATTGTCCGAATATGTTTTCAATGCTGATGTGTTTAAGCGAGTCATGCTTGATAGATCCTTAGGATCATTGTTCATTTTTTTTTTTAAGTTTTTCAGTTGTTCCACTTGTCAGAAATGAACATAATATTTAAGCAAGAATTTCCAAATTATATTCCTCTGTTTTCACACGCAGGCACACACAGTCATGTGGATATATACATCTTAAAATACATAACCTATGCTCATTTGAACTGTTTGTTCCTAGAATTTGTTGGTAGTTCGGAGTTTTTTAGGCTTTGTTTTTAGTTCTGGTTTGTTTCAGTTTACATTTAGGTGGTCTTGTTAAATAATCTAATTATTTCAAAGGCTGGAATTTTAAGCAAACAACAGATGAATAAATTAATTATAAAACTGAGAGAATTAACACTGTCCAATGTACAAAACCAGTTTCTCTACCAGTAAGATAAAGTCTACCTGAGTGCATTAGTGCAATACAGAATTTCAAATTAGCAAGTTGCAGTGTTTATCATAGAACTACAGAACTCTTGGGGTTGGAAGGGACTTCTGGAGATGACCAAGTCCACCCCGTTTTCAAGGCAGGGTTGCATTAATACAGGTTACACTCTTGTAGCTCCTTTTCTTTTTTGAACTGTGGAGATCACAACTGAAGACTATACTCCAGATGTGGCCTCACATCATCCTTGACTTGCTGGCCACACTCTTCCCAATATATCCCAGGATATCATTGGCCCTCCTGGCTGCAAAGGCACAACTGGCTCATGGACAGTTTTTCATCCACTAATACAGTTCTTCCTGATCCTTCTCAGCAGAGCTTCTCTCCATTAGGTCAGCCTCCAGCCTTTGCTGGTAGTTGGGGTTGTTCCTCCCCAGATCAGGACCCTACACGTACCTTTGTGGGACTTCAATAGGTTTCTCTTCACCCAGTTATCCAAGTTATCTCAGTTATCAAGGTCCAACAGAACAGCAGCGCAGCCTCCAGGTGTGTCAGCCAGTCCCTCAGTTTCATATCATCAGTGTCCTTGCTTAAGTGCATTCTATTTCTTCATCAGTGTTGTTGACAAACAAATTGAATGAGGCTGGACCCAGTATTGATCTTGGGGGATGTCACTGACTGCAATCCTCTAACTGGATTCTACTGCACTGATCACAACCCTCTGATCTCTGCCATTCAGATGATGATCTGATGATGAAGTTATCATCATCATATGATCATCAGCATCATAGGATGATCCTTATAACAACAAAATCAGTTATCTCAGCAAGTCCACTTCACTTGTGGACTTCTATTCCACTTCTAGAAGTAATTTGTGAGTTCTATTAAAACATATTTCTATGCACACGCTAGAATACTAGTACACAGTTTCCAAAGGAATATAATTCCAAGAGCTGATGGCATAATGCTGAAGTAAAGTTTACAGTAGTAAAATAAACAAGAAACTAACTACTTTCTCGAACTAAAATTCTTCAATGGAATTTTAATTTCTCCAATTCTTTACAATCTATTTAGAGACCTAATAAAGAAAGTTAAACAAATGAATCATGGAGTCCAATACTAAACTCAATACTGGTTTATGTTGATCAATATTACAATTTATTTAATGCAATTCAACTTCTTTTGTGATTTTTGTCTACTGCACAATGTTCCTTTAAGTTGACTTGCTATTCATTCAATTATTGCAGGGAGATAGACATTCAAATTAAATTAAATCCAAATACTTTGACACATGGGAGGCATTTAGCAGCTGCTAATGTGAAACACTAAATTGAACTGAATCTAAACAAGAGTTTTAGAAACACTCCTCAAATGAAATTGCTTTCCTTAATGCTTCTGTTGTTGATTTTACCTTTCCTTCCCCAGAATAATCTTTCAAGAGAAAAACTTTCAAAGTAGCTAGGATGTCAAGGCTGTGACAGTGGGCACAATCTTACCCATCAGCAGAATCTCTCAATAAGATTTTTTCTTCATCTTTATTACCCATACTGCTGTTCCTCTTCAAGATTTGTTTCTATACAAATGCCATAATGCCAAAAAATTGCCATCATAATTAACTATAGAAAACATAAATTAAATCTAGAATTGATATTTGAACTGTTAGAAACAGTTATATCTTTTTTACATGACAAATAATAGAAAATATTTGTTTATACACATGTAGACTTATTTTTTTCATTTTTACTATTTATAATATTCGTATTTATATCACCTCTGCATCATAGCTTTTTATCTATTAAGAATTATCATAGCATTATTTTAAGTTTGAAAGATTGATGATTTTCTTTTCTGAATCCATACATCAAGGCTCAACAGAAAATGCAGCAAATTTGTCTTCTAATAAAAATATTTGGCTTGCACCATTGCAAAGCACATCAAGATATCAGGACCTAGCTGAGTAGTGATAACTCAGTAACTAAAAATAAAAAAATAATAATTTTAAGAAAATCTTTTTTCTTTGTTGAGACAATAGATTTTGATTCAAAAAAGATTTTGAATGGTTGAGATTTACTATCATGTCTGTCTACAAGAAAGAATGCATTTCTACAGTAAACATTTTTATGAGCATATAGATCCCTTTAACAACTGTGCTTCACCCACTTAAGAGGTGAACAAGATTAAGAGGAAACATACAGTCAATGTAATTTTTCGAGATGACATATGATACAAAAGAATAAGAAGTAAAAGGGAGGAAGAAATAAAAGTGATAATTCAGATCAAATAGTGCCTTGGAACAGTTTTGAATTATTAAAAGTAAAAATATTCAGCTACAGACTACTTATGTGATAGAAAGTTGAAGTTCCATACTACCTATCAACATTACTTTTGCTCCAGAAAAGAAGATGTACAGTCTTGGCTGCTGTATACCTTGTCAATAAGGCTTTGACTGATGCAAACCCATAGGGATTTCATCAGGTCTCAGAGCAATGTAGCAGTCAACCTGGAGTACAGTTCTGATACACTTCCCTTTCTGACTCTGGGCCATAACCTCAAAACTAGTCCAGCTGCATATTTTCTATACATTTTACCTTGCATGTTTATTTTAAAAGTTTAACTTGAACAGTCACAACAAATGAAGTGCCAAAGGTATGCTAACTGAATTACTCTATCACTTCAGAAAACCATTGAGAATGCAAAATTAAGCTATTTCTTAGGTATTTTTCAGACATCAATGCCAACTCTTAAATGTCTGTTTGTAAGGAGTGTGTGTTTCCATCACTTGATGATTTTATATACTTACGCGAGTACCCTTTTTCCCCTTTAAATATGTGTTGCCAAAAGTCTGTCAAGATAAATATAAAGAGTACCCTGTAGTGCTTTCTAAAATTTTACTACTGCTATTAAGATACCATAAAGGTTTCACAGGGTGGTGACTATGTTCATGTAAAAGTGAGTAGCAAATCATGAATTTCTACATTACCTACAATGTCCAGACTAGTGTGAAAGTTTTGGTTATTCTTTTTCTCAATAATTTTTTTCATTAGCAACAACATATTAGAAGTGCAAAATTTATCTTCTCATTTTAACAGGAAGAAAAAAAAATCTCACAGCAACCTAAACCAGGCTAAACTCTGTGGTATGTGAAAGCAAAGCCTAAGCATAGCATTTTTAATTCCAATATCGGTATTCATTAAAGATTTGTACAGCCTACCTCAAGGCTAATCATAGCAGACTGTAAGATAATTGTCCAACTAGTTTTTTGCCTCTTCTCTGTATAAGCACAATGGAAAGCATTTTAGCCTTCTTTCAGTCAAGAAAATGTGGGTATGAGAGTAAAGAGATACATAGTAAGTCTTGACCGAATGATTAAATGTCCTAACCCAACAGGCAGCTGAGGTAGAACACAGGACCCATCAGGATTGTGTTCCCTCTCTTCACCTACACTTTGATTTCAACTCTTTTGATAAAGGTGTCCTTGTCACAGAGGTCAGTTTAATTCTATCACATCCAAATATTCTAGGTAAAGTATGTTGCACATGTGCAGACTGCAGGCTCATTTGTTACATTATTGTTTGCTGCCACTTTTGAAGGTAGGTGTCTGTTTGAAGAATGTGCAGTCGTTGGAGGGTCAGGGGATTTGCATAAAGCTTGGAAATAAGCTCTTCAGGCATAAATTGTGGGATGCTACCACTGCCTGTGTGCACAGAAAGCACACAGCATTCAGCTTATGGAAACTCATGATGTTATGTGTATATCTAGTTCTGGATTTTTATCCCAGATAACAATAGTATAGCAATATTTTCAGTGAATTCAACATGAAACTTTACTGTTCTGTTGCCCAGATTTTCTTTCTCACTGGTGCAATCATGAGTTGCTGAATTGCCCTATTTCTTATTTCACTGCTGACTATTTTGAAGGTATGCTTCTTTCAGTTAGTTTAATAATCATAGCCTTTATGAATGTTAAAATATTGTGGAAAGCAATTAATTGGTTTAATCACACACAAATGCTTACGTAATTATACCAAAGAGAGATATATCTGTTTAGAAGAAGATAGGAGGGATGATTGCATATTGAAATAAAAATTAAATCTTTTTTTTTTGACCAGGAGAGGCATGTTTGACTTTATTTCTTGAGCTGTTTGTTTTACTATGTGTTTTGATTATTGGGGTGATACCTTGAGGAGCTGGAACAGAGGCTAGACAGAGGGAAAAAGGATATGTACTGAGGCCTTCAAAGACCACACTGGGGCAGCACCAGTGCTACAATCTCTGCCTGGATGGCTCCAAAATGGAGGCAAAGGAGGGCCCAGTCCCGAGACCACACATTTTATACGTTTTGGTATATTTGCATACAGGAGTCCCACTTGCCCAT
>VWYI01022640.1:0-12526 GCA_013399455.1 Anthoscopus minutus
CCCAAAAAACAAAACAAACAAACAACACCCAAAAATCACCAGAAGAACCCCCCAATAAAACAAAAGAAAAAGGAGGATTTTGGCTCCTGTGCTGGATTGACCAAAAAATTGTGCATATCACTGCACTCTGAGTTGACTCCTCAAATGCCAAATTGATGGCATAATTGCAAAAGCCACAGAGACGTAATTTTCTTAACTTGAATCACAACACATCCAAGCTGTGATTCATCAACTTGTAAAAGTTAATCAAGTCGAAATGCAGGCAGTAATTGGAGATAAATCCCCCAAGGAAAAGTCAGGCTCAGCATCAGGTGATTTTCAAGATCCTCTTCCACTTCAGCAGGCCAGTGCCAGCCTGTTGCCAAGGGAACCAGCTTTGACTCCAGACATGGAATAAGTTGGAGGGTGTGGATGGTTTCTGTGCTCTGAGCAGCCTAAATTCCCTTCCAGCAGGGCTGGACGTGGGGCTGGGGCTTTTCCTGGTGCCACAATCACTGTGTGGTGCTGTGAAACAGCTCAGCAGCTGCTCTGCTGCCTCACAGCACTTCCCAGTGGTCGAATCACTCATTTTCCCCACACACACACTGCTCCAGGATGCCTGGATAAACAATTTTTTCCAGCAGCCCCTAAAGCTCCCTGTGTCTCACCCTTCAGGACAGGGCAGGCAGCTGGCTTGGCTCAGTGAAGGGTTGTAGGATCCTGCTGGACAAGCAATGGGAACAGCTGTGCCCCGGGGACAGAAATACCCTGAAAAACACAGAGCAGGTGAGAAGCAGCAGAGTTTGGAGAAGTCCAAACCAAACCATGCGTTTTCTGTGTGACTTTAACTCACCTTGGGGGCACGGCTGGGGCTGCTCACCAGCGACGCAGAAATGCCCCTCTGGGCAAGCCTGGCACTGCTCCCCCTGGGAATGGGGCATGTGGGAGCCAGGAGCACACGGCACCGGGCTCCTGGAGCCCCTGGGACAGAAGTGACCCAGGGGACACGGAGCTCCTGAGAGGCCATCGCGGGGGCTCGGGCTCTGGGCACCGCTGGCACAGTAGAACCTGCAGCCAGGACACACCTCTGGCTTTCAAAGGGTTAAAAAAACCCCCCCCACCTTGGAGAGCATCCCTGCTGGCAGCAGGCTGCGGGATTGGGGCTGTTGTGCTGCTCACCCCGGGCTGCACTGCCCCGAGGGTGCCGTCTGGCCAGAGCCATTACAGAAGTGTCCCCCAGGGCAGGGCTGGCATTCCTGCACGCTGCTCCTGCCCTCCCGGCCCGACCAGGTGCCAGGAGGGCACTGCAGTGGCACTGGGGCACCTGGTGAGAGCACAGCAGGGTCAGCAAAGGGCTCCCGGGATTTCTAGTGAGGGAAAACACGGCTGCAAAGCTCCCCCACCTTCAGGGCAGTAGTGGCCAGCAGGACAGGGCAGCCCTGAGTCTCCATCCTGGGGGTTCCTCACTCGAGCTCCACCTCTGCACCAAAACCCCTCAGCACAATCTCCTGGAAAACAGAATGGAGGGACAACAACAACCACCTAAATCCAGCTTCCAGATGCAGCCGCTGCCACCCAGGGATCCCTGATGGAATGGTCAGCAGGGAGCTGCTGCTCCTGCCAGGGCAGGGCAGGACTGGTGGCAGAGACAGAGCAGCCCTTCAGTGCCTGGGCACTGCCCCCACCTTCCAACAAACGGCCCACATTCCAAAAAAATCCCACATTCCATTAAATACCTCACATTCCATCAAATACCCCACATTCCAACAAACATCCCACATTCCAAAAGAATCCTACATTCCATTAAATACCCCGCATTCCAACAACCATCCCACATTCCAATAAACATCCCACATTCCAATAAACATCCCACATTCCATTAAATAACCCACATTCCAACAAATACCCCACATTCCAACAAACATCCCACATTCCAACAAACATCCCACATTCCAAAAAATCCTACATTCCATTAAATACCTCACATTCCAATAAACATCCCACATTCTATTAAATACCCCACATTCCAATAAATACCCCACATTCCAATAAATACCCCACATTCCAATAAACATCCCACATTCCAATAAACATCCCACATTCCAACAAATATTCCAGCACACATTTCCCTTCAGAATCATATTCAACACATGTTTAAGGAGAGACAGAAATATTAAGAACTCTATCACAGTGCTTTGCTGAAATAGGGCCTTTGGGGATAAGAATCAATGAAAAGTCATCAAATGTGGAAAAAAAAATCTTGAAAAAGAATGGAGAGATGTCATTGCTGGGTTCTTTGCCTTCTATTTCTCTGCTAAACTTAATCACGTGCACATCAATTACAAGAAGGATTAGTTCCAGGCTAAAAACCCAAACTAATTCTAAATAAAATGCCAAACACCAAGAAACTTCACACTGAATTTTTTTTTTAACGCATCACGCACAGAACTCTGGTTTCTGCAGTCCTTCTCTCACCCCTTGCTTAAAAAAACGAGGTTTTTTTCCTCCCTCAAGAAGTTCTACACAAGTAAAATGGGACATTTGACCTCAGCTGAGGTGAGAAGCCTGGAGCCCAAGGCCTGCACTGATTGTCAGCCACTGATGCCCTCAGCAGAAGGAGGATGCTCAGGAGAGCAGCAGTGTACCTGTGGGGGCAGCCAGGCCAGGCAATTCACAGTATTTTCCTGCTGGGCATCTTTGACATTCCTGCAGAGATTTCAGCTTCTGCCTGGCTCCAAAGGTCCCTGCAGGGCAGCTGTGCTGAGAGCTGCTGCTGGTCCCTGCTGGGCAGTAAAAGCCTTGTGGGCAGGGGTAGAGGGTGACATGGATGAGTGGCCCTTGCTGGCTGTCACAGTAAAACCCTGCAGGGACAGAGGGAAGAACTGAATTAAACTCAGAGAAGCTGCTTGGCCAGGCACACAAACATCTCGCTGGCCACTTACACAATAAACCTTAAATAAGCACTGATCTGCCCCTCTGCTGCTGCACACACTCACTGTACTCTTAGCAGCAAATTTAACACCCAGTGGCCCCCAAAATCCAGGACAAGACTGGCAGTGACACAGGAAAACAACTGATGACCCAACGCTGATCTCCCTGTTTCCCTGCAGTCACTGAAGTGAAGTTTTCCCTCTGAACATCAGAGTTTTTCCCTGTCAGTGCTCAAATTGCTCGGAATACACGGATGTTGTTACTTCTGCTTTCACATCTGAGCTGCTTTAACTTCAAATGGGCTTCTCAGAGAGACAGAAAATGTTCTCCTCCAGTACAGAGAAGAAACCAGCTGGGCAGCAGATCTCTGATCATGGGCAGGCTCAAAACACAACAACAAGCTGCCACCTCTTGTCTCAGGGAAGCACAGAACAACATTTGGAGGATCCTGTGAAACACAACTCCTGTTTTCTGCCTGTGCAGCACCTCTGGCTCCTGTCAGATCTCCCAGCAGGGAAATGGCTTTTCCACTCCAGACAGCCACTCACAAGAAGACAATTTATTTTGAATTTGTCACCCACAGTCCTTTGAGCACATCCCCAGGGACTGTGACAGCCTGCAGGACACTTTATTCCCCACTCACCCTCCCAGCACTCCCCAGTGGGGGCACTGAGGCCAGGTTCCTCACAGTAGAAGCCAGAGGGGCAGGGCTGGCATTCAGAAAGTGCTCTCCTCCCTGGCAGGCTGGAGAAGGTGCCTGCTGGGCAGAGCTGGGGCGCTGCTGATGCTGCAGCTGCAAGAGGAGAAGCAAGAGAGAAATGAAAAATGAAAGAATGAGTGAGATGGTTGCACTCAGGGGTTGGATGAGCACAAAACAGCAGCAGGGAAGTCTTTTCCACTCACAGATCCAACAGTGCTGCATGGGAGTGGGACAGAAATTATCACCCACAGGTGAAGCCAATTAAAGTTCAGGTATTGAGACAAAGATGCCACCTCGCACTTTGAAAGGAAGGGGAGGAATTAGGGGAAGAATTTGGGGCTTTGGCACCATGGTCAGGCCCCAGCCAGGTGGCTGCCACACCCTGTGAGCGTTTCAGGCATTCTGTGCCATGAAACCTTCGGTGCTGGATACCCACTGCAGTAAGAGCCCACGGGGCAGATGTTCCCGGTGACACCATCCATGGGCTTGGGGCCAGCAGCTCCCCCTGCACAGTAAAAGCCAGCAGCACATTCCCCACTGGGGACAGGCAGCCCTGCAAGACAGAGAGGATGGTGGCACTCAGAGCACTGAGACAAAGGGGGAATAGCAGGGAAAACATCTGCTCACAGCCTCCCTCTGTGAGGCACCACGGGCATCGGGCAAGCACTGCTCCATCCCCGTGGAAATACCAGGAATATCCCCTCCAGACTCCTCTTCCCCACAGACACCAACCTGAGGCATTGCAGAAGAGCCCTGGGGGACAAGGGAGAGGCTCTGGGCTTCCCTGGGGACAGTAGAAGCCAGCTGTGCACTTGCCCCCGGTGGCAGTGGCTGGGCACAGGCAGTTGGCACTGGTGTAGTTGTCCAGGTCAAACGGCTGCGAGGTCCAGGCTGCTGAGATGCAAAACCAGCCTGGGAACAGCAAACAGGACTGAGCAGCTCTAGCAGGGACAGAAAACATCCCACAGAAACCAGCTGGGGTGGCTGTGGGTGTGGGACAGGTTCATCCCATGAGCTGAACACCTCCAGGCCACCATTTCCCATGTGATACCACATCCAATCTCACGCTGTAAATCCCACATTGACAAAGAGATCCAGCACTTTCTGTGGTCACAAGGCTCAGCTCAGCTGCATGAGCGGGCTCAGGAGGCAGAGCCTGCTCCTGGCTACCAGGAATGGCTAGCAGAAACGAGCTCATCCCTGCTGGATGCCTACAGAGATTCCAGCAAACAGACTGGAAGGGCTGTGGTGAAGGCTCCAGGGGGAAAGCATCACCCTCCCACAGAGTCCCACACTCACCTGGGTCACACCTGCCTGAGGCAGCTGTCAGCCCCTCCTTGCCACAGAAGTGCCCAGGTGGGCAGGGCAGGCAGCTGTCCAAGCTCTGGCTCATGGGGTCAGGGTTGTAGTAGCCCCTGGGACAGGGAAACTCTGTGGCAAATTTGGTGCCTGTGGGATAAAGACAGCGGGAATCTTTCAGGGAATGTAAAGACAGTCCTGGCACTGAATCCTGCTGCATCACTTTGTGTCCTCTTTGCCAGTTTATCCCACTGCTGATCCTCACAGCCCTTCACAGCAAAATTGTGTTTGGGTGCTGTTTAGTTTGTGAAGCTGTTAAGTAACAGCCACATCTGCAGCTTAAAATATAGTTTTGATTATTATTTTCTGTGAACAACCAGGCTGACACTTAAGCATGTCAAAAAATACACTTGAACAAAAAAAGACACTCAAACATGTAAAAAAAAAATATTTTGGGGGTATTTTCCTGTGAAGAACCAGACGGACACTTAAACATTTTGTTCACAAAGATAATTTCTTATATTTAAGGAGGATGTTTCAGCCTGGCCAAAGGATTGCCAGGTTCCCTGAGCCCACCTCACCTTTGGGGCAGTAAAATCCAGCTGGGCAGGGGTTTGTGCTGTAGCTGGTGGTGTTTTCTGGGCAGAAGTAGCCTGCAGCACAGGGGAAGCAGGCAGCTTGTCTGGACAGGTTGTTGTAAGTCCCTGCACGGCAAGGCAAGGGAGAGCTGCTCCCTTCTGGGCAGAAGTGGCTCACAGGGCAAGGGCCTCCCTTCTCCCACACACCTGGGACACACAGGAGAAGCAGGGGGTTGGAAATCTCTCCTGGAAATGATTATTTCTGAGACAATCAAGGGACAACGGCTGTGCCCATTACAGGCCCGTGGCTGCCCCAGTGCTCAGTGCAGCCATTTCCATGCATAACACTGGCATGTGCGGCACAAATCCCCCCAGGAAAACTCCCACAGCGATCTGGATGACTGACAGGAGGCTGGGCCAGCAATACTGGGAGAAAAAGTGGCATTTTTAAATCTGCCTCTTGCCAAAACCCCCCCGTCCACCCAGTGCCGCTCACCCGGCGGTGACGGTGAGGAAGCCCCAGGCTGGCAGAAGTACCCAGGTGAGCAGGGTCCTGAGGGGGCTGTGAGGCCAGGGGAGCCACAGAAGTGGCCAGGTGGACACTGAGTGCAGCTGGAATCCTGCCCGTTGTGCAGCCTGAGAGGGACAGAAGCAGAGTTTCAGCTGGCAAGGGGTGAACTCAGCACGGGGGTCACTGTGGTGTCAGCCCTGGTGAGTGAAAGCAACCACAGAACTTTTCTGGTCAGTGCAAGGATGTGTCTGATGAGCCTCACTGAGCTGCACTGTGTTGCTTAGAGGACTGATGGATAAAGAAGAATGAGAAGAAAAGAAAAATCAGCAGCAGCAGATCCACAGGGCTTCACCTGTCTGAGTAAGTGCCCACGGGGCATCGCTGGGGGACACTGGTGCCAGCTGGGCAGAAATGTCCAGGTGGGCAGGGGCCACCACTGCTCGTGTTTGTGGCTCCACTGGGGTTTGGGACACTTGCTCCTGCATGAGGAAGATAAAGCAAAAGAATCCTGAATGATTTGGGTTGTTCCTCATAGGCCAGTTTGGTCCCCATGGCTAAAGAACCATTCCCATTGGTGAAAGAAGAGAGGAGCTGATTGCGGATAAAGCCAGAAATCCATAGTGGGGTGGAATAAACAATAGCAAGGACCATGAGGGCAGCAGCTCCCCACATTCTCGCTCTTTCTGCCCTCTGAATCCTAAGTTCTGTACCTGCTGTGCAGAAGAATCCAGGCCAGCAGGGACCACTGGGAGAGGATAATCCCCATTCTCCACAGAACATTCCTGCAAGACCACAGAGGGGAAAGAGAACCAGCAAAATGGGAGAAAAAACCAAAACAAAACAGGAGAGCTGCTGTGGTGCATGCACTGTTTGGAAGGCAAAGGGAAGGCTTTGAGAAATCAAATCCCTCAGCATCAGCACAGCTGGGATGGATCCCCATCCTAAATCAGCTCAGGCTCCACTGGAAAACCCTGAGTGTGAACCAAAACCTTCAGCAGCACCTCCAAAAACCTATGGGGACAGCACCAGTGGGACCAGGATCCTCTTTTGACTGTGGATTTTTCCATTTGCGTTTCCTGGAGGCCAAAACGCATCCGAGGATGGGGAAGAGGGAGCTGCAGAGAGATCATCACCCTCTGACAGGTGCCAGGAGGGCAAACCCTCACCTGCAGGGCACTGCTGGCACCTCTCAGCATGGCTCAGGCCGTAGGAGGGGTTGTAAGTGCCAGGACGACAAGGATAAAAACTGATCCCAGTTTTCTCAGGGCAGTAGAACCCAGGAGGGCAGCGGTGCCGGAGCCCCTTTGAACAGTGAAACCCAGCAGGACAAGGAAGGCATTTGTCTTGACCTGTGAGGGAAAAATAGGAGTTAAAAGGGAGCATGGGATGAAGTGGAAGGAAAATACCACGTGCACAACTTTGGTGGTGCACATAAAGAAGCAGAAATCGAAATAAAGCTATTTTTTAAGTTCTCCTGCAGTAGCTGGCCTCAAATACGGATTTCTCCTGGGAGCGTTTGACCAAATGCAAACTCCACTCTCCCAGCCCGAGCCACCTCCACGTGTCCCCAATAGGTGGAGACAGAACAGAGGGAAAGCTGGAAACTGCTGCCAGCCCTCCTGCACCGAGTGTCGCTGCAGAAACCTCAGAACACGTCAGCTGCTGCAGGGGGAAATAAATTCCTCATGTGACAGCACGGGAGAAAAATAACAACACATCTCTGCTCGACCCCTTTCTCTACCCTGCCCCCCGAAATATTGAATATTCCCAGGGGCCAGCAGCTTTCAGGACCTTCTTGGATGCAGACAAAAGCTATGAGCAGTGTTTCCATCTCCCCTGGGTCACACTGGAGCTGCATTGCTGCAATTCTTGACCTGTGGCATTGCTGCAGCTCCTGACCTGTGGCATTGCTGCAGCTCCTGACCTGTGGCATTGCTGCAGTTCCTGACCTGTGGCATTGCTGCAGTTCCTGACCTGTGGCATTGCTGCAGCTCCTGATCTGTGGCACAGCTGCAGCTGCTGGGCTGCTGCATTGCTGCAGCTCCTGACCTGTGGCATTGCTGCAGCTCCTGACCTGTGGCATTGCTGCAGTTCCTGACCTGTGGCATTGCTGCAGTTCCTGACCTGTGGCATTGCTGCAGCTCCTGATCTGTGGCACAGCTGCAGCTGCTGGGCTGCTGCATTGCTGCAGCTCCTGACCTGTGGCATTGCTGCAATTCCTGACCTGTGACATTGCTGCAATTCCTGACCTGTGGCGTTGCTGCAATTCCTGACCTGCTGCATTGCTGCAGCTCCTGACCTGTGGCATTGCTGCAGTTCCTGACCTGTGACATTGCTGCAGCTCCTGACCTGTAGCATTGCTGCAGCTCCTGACCTGTAGCATTGCTGCAGTTCCTGACCTGCTGCATTGCTGCAGCTCCTGACCTGCTGCATTGCTGCAGCTCCTGTGGCATTGCTGCAGTTCCTGACCTGTGGCATTGCTGCAGTTCCTGACCTGCTGCATTGCTGCAGTTCCTGACCTGCTGCATTGCTGTACTCCCCACTGGGGCAGGGGGAAGGTGTTGCTGAGCCTGCAGGGCAGAAATGTCCTCGAGGACAGAGATCTCCAGTGACACCATCCTCTGGCTTCGCAGTTTTTGTCCTCCCCTTGCAGAAATAGCCTTAAAACAAAAAACAACAGCGTTCTTCCCCCAGGTCAAACCCCATTTCTCAGCTGCACGAGTTCTGTCCTTGTCTCACCTTTTGCACAAAGTCCCCCAGGAGCATCTTGGCCAGACAGGTTGCAGAAAAACCCAGGGGCACAGGGCAGGCACCAGGTGACATCCTGGGCCCCTGTCTGGCCATTCCAGGTGCCAGCAGGACACGGCATCTCTTTGGGGTGCCTGGTGCCAGCTGGGCAGTAATGGCCTCGTGGGCAAAGATCTCCAAATGGAAGCCCCACCTGAAGGGAATGGAAGTGAAATTTATTATGGTTTCTGAAAGTTTTGGTAGAGCTGGAAGGTCCTGAGCGGTGTAAAATGTTCATCACTCACGGGTGAGGAGGTGCTGGAGCCTTGACTGCAGTAATGGCCAGGCTGGCACTGCCCCTCTGGCTCAGGCAGCCCAGCCCTGCTGCAGAACATCCCTGCAGGGCAGGGCTTGCAGGAACCTGCCCTCTCCACATCTGAGTACCTTCCCTGCACAGAGACAGCCACTGCAGCTCCCTGCCAAGGCATGGGAACCCTCCTGAAAATCGCTGCTTGGAAAACAAACCCGTATTTGACTCTTACCGCCGGACATGGGAGAGGCAGGGAGCTGCCAGCCAGGCAGAAATGACCTTTGGGACAATCCTGGGGGGCAGCCAGGCCTGGCTCGCTGCAGAAAGTCCCCTCAGGGCAATCCCTACAAAGAGACTGAGCACGGCCCTGAAAGAGAGCACAGAGGCTGGTAGGGGTGGGGAATTGCTGCTTACCACTAGAATAAATAAACTTTGTGTGTTCTACCAGCTCCCTGCAGAGAGTCCCTGCTGCAAAATAAACACTGGAGGGGAAGACCTGCAGTCCAAAAGCAACAAATTTGGGGTACCTGGACTCCTAAAGCAGTGGCAGGCACAGCCCTGATCAAACATGGAAATGCACAAGTTAATTCAGCCCTGCCAGGCTGAATTGGTACAGCAAAACATCTCAGCCCTTCCAAATCTGTACTTGTGCAAGAAAACTTAACAAAAACTGCCAAAGGAGCTCAGGGCAACAGCCCTGGACTGATGGATCTGATGTCTTCACCCAGGGGCTTTTGGTTCTTTGCTTGCAGGATAAAAGCAAAGCAGGTGGTGATTACCCAAAGTAGCAGAAATCCTCCAAACCTCCTTTTATTTCAAGCTGACCACTTCCAAGCAGCTCAGGGATTTCCACTCACACATTTCTCAAGTTTCCAAGGGCTCTGCTGACGCCCCAGGTTGGAACCCCGAGGTACTCACAGGCTGGAAGGTGCCGAGGGGACACGGCTCTGCTTTGAAAGCTCCCGCTAAGGAATAATGTCCCTCCACCACCACGTGCTGGAGAGCACTTTTGGCCCCTCCTGTGCAGAAGTAACCTGGTTCACAAGGTCCTGAGGGGGCTTGGTTGTTTGTCCCATCACAATACAAGCTAATTTGGAAGGAAAAAAAAATCCTTAGATAGCAATAATGCCTTTTTTTTTTTTCCTCCCACTGGATAACGCAATCCCAATACAAAAATATCCTTGATTTTTAGAGATCTGGCTCCTGTTTGCTTCCAGAACTGGAGGACACTCACCCAGGTGGGCAATCCAAACATTCCTGGAGGCTTCTCAGCCCACTGATGTTGCTGAAGGTCCCTGGAGGGCAGGGGATGGGGAAGGCAGAGCCAGGTGGGCAGTAGGACCCAGCAGGGCACACAGCTCCTGTCACACCGTCCGTGGGCCACTGAAAATGAGAAAAGGATCATTTAAAAAAGGGAGAAAATGAGGTTAAAATATTTAAGGCATTGAACTGATGCAGACAATCAAGAAAAAAAAAATAGGGACATGCTTTTGTGCATGAAACAGAAAACACTGATTTAAGGAAATTCAAAGAGAATAAATAGGGATGAAATTTGACACTGATCCACATCCAATGGATTTTTTACCTGGTGGCCTTTTAGTTAAGGGGGTGTCAGTGCTGAGGGGGAAAAATATGACATGGCCACACTCCCTCTGAGGGCCCTCATGCCATAAATCTGAGCGTGAGCAGCACAAAATTGTGACTGTCCCAACCACTGGCTTAAACAAAGGCACCACAGTGGGGGAAATAAAACAACACAGCGGAGCACAGTTAGAAATGGAGGAGCAAAACTCATCAGTGGGACTTACTGGGGTCAGAGCCCTGCCCTGGCAGTAAAATCCAGCCTCACAGGGCCCAGTGGGGCCAGTCTGTCCTGGGGCAGCACAGTAGGAACCCCGAGCACAGGGGCTGCACCCCGAGGGGCTGGACAGCCCCTGCCTGTCACCAAATGTCCCCTCTGGGCAGGGCTCAGGCTTGGAGCTGCCTTCAGTGCAGTAAAAACCCTACAAAACAAAGCCAGATTGATGCAATCAAATTAATTTCTATTAAATAAATCCCCCCCAGAGCAACTTCTGCCATGAAAGCGAGGAAAACCACTCACTGCTGGGCAGGGCTTGGGCTCTGTCAGGGCAGGGGAGTCACAGAAGTGCCCAGCTGGGCTTGGCTTGCAAAGCCCTTTTCCCTCTGTGCTGGAGTTATCCCAAAAGCTCCCTGGCTTGCAGGGGAAGGAGAAGGGGAATCCAGTCCCTGGAGGGCACAGGTAGCCAGCTGGGCAATCCCCTGTCTGGGAACAAAACCACGCTCAGGTTTCTGTCCAGAGGAGAGGAATCTGTTCGGCTTCACCTGCAAGTTGAATAACCTGGTGTTTGTTCATTGCAAGCATATGGGGTAGGGGAGAAGGGAAGAAAGGGAATTTTCACTCTTACCAGTAAAATTCTGGCTGTGTGGGATAATTGTCGTAGGCAAGGAGGGTTTAGGGTGAAGTCTTAGCATTGAGACAAGTTTTGCCTGTAGAGTTGTGAGGAAGGTGCTCTTCCACACTTGGAGAGAAGCTGTAACTGGGACAGAGTTATCACCTTGCTCCTCAATAAAACCATGGATTCATCCATGAGGAAGAGAAACCATCTGCATTTTTTCTTTTCTTTTCTTTTCTTTTAACAGCTATTAATATTTGACAAGTTCGTTCTTCCCTGAGACAAAACAGTTGCAATAAAAAAAATCCCAAAACTCATTAGAGGAGGAGCAACATCAATTCCTCACCTTTGAACTCTCTTTGCCAGCCTGCACTGACAGGCAGAAGGCAAAATAAAGACAGAAAAAACACGCACAAAGCACAGAGTTGGCTCCATTAACAGATGCAGCCTGAGGGAAGAATTTTGGGGTAAAAATCTGGGAGAAGCTGGGCTGTGCTTACAGGGTGAGGAATTCCTGCAGGCTCCATCCCGTCACTGTAGCAGAATTTCCCTGCAGGGCAGGGGGAGCATCCAGCAGCACTGCCCAGCCCCCTGTGCTCACCGTAGGTGCCATTGGGGCAAGGCTGAGCCTGGAAGTGAAATAGAAAAAGGGGACCTTGAGAGCCTAAAATGGGTCCTGCAGCCCACAAGGAACAGCAGTTACAGCTGTGAAAGGAACCCAGAATAATTGTGTGCAGCTTCTCAGAAAGTGTTCTCCTGGTATCATTATGATATTATTATATATCATATACTAATATATTATATTAGTATATATCATGATACTATAATATGTGATTATATATGATATCATTATATATTATTGTATTATTAATCATATATATTCTTATACTATACTATTATTTGATAATANATCATTATATATTATTATATTATTAATCATATATATCCTTATACTATACTATTATTTGATAATATTATATACTATATATAATATTATTACATTATATATTATATAATATATAATTTATTACATATTACATATATTATGTTATATTATTTTATATTATGTTATATTAT
>VWYI01022641.1:3030-20611 GCA_013399455.1 Anthoscopus minutus
TTTTCCCTTAGCACCTGGATGTATGGTATTGTTTGTGAAGGTCCTTAGTTCTGCCCTCCTTCTTGATCTACTGGGAAAAAAATCCTTCTTCTTCAAGAATTACCACAGTCACAGAAATGCAAGTTCTCTTCCAAGAAAATATCTATGTTGCTATTCTCAATCTAATGGAAGCAAAAGCAGCTGAAACACTGCTGGATCCATGCAGTGAGATGAGGCTTGGATGACAGCAGATGAGAATCCCCAAAACAAGGAACAAGATCGGTAACTACTTCCAAGTTAAAAGAAAGAAAAAACCCAAACACAGCTCAGAATTCCATTAGACAAACATCACAGGTGGCAGCAGAAAGCAGGGAGCACCGATGGCTAATACTGGTATCAAACCTCTAGAGTCATGGATGTAAGAGATTGAAAGGACATGGGGTTTGCAGACTGTCAGGATTACAGATGTGTTTATGAAACATACCCGCAGTGCTGACCTTGGGAAGCCTCTAGCAATCAAGAGTGGAGTTTTGGGGCAAGCCAGGTGTGCTCAGTGCCAGCATGATGTGAGCACTTAAGGAGAGTGGGATCCTATCAGGTGGTTTGCCATTCCCTATGCAAATCATTCTCACCTATTTTACAGCTACACAAGCGTTCCACACTAAGGAATCTTTTTGAAATCTGTGTTTCCCCCACCCACCCCGAATTTAAAACACCTTTGATAGCTACTTTCCTTCCAATGCCTTTTTCTGAAAATACTAAAGTTTGCCAGATATATTGTTGCATATAAGCTCTGCTTATGCAAGACCCAGCAATGAGGGGGAAAGTAGGTATATTGTGTTTCTTTGGTCCTATGATGAGCTGCCAGCAGTGCAGAAGCAGAACTGGCTGCTACAGGTCCCTGAGAGGTTGTGGCGGGCAAGCTATGAGACCCCTTATGGTGTGAAAACCCACTTTTGTCTATAGTATCTAGAGGTATTGTGACATTTAGACTCACACCTGCTTTCTGGCTAGGCATGGCCGGAAGAGTGGACATGAGCTGAACTGACTCTGGGATCTTACACAAAATTCTGCTCATTGTTCCAAAACGTTTAACAAAACAGGGAAAATTCATCCATCTTATCTGAAGTAAGTGGAATAAAATGAGGAACTAAGGCTGCTAAGCAAAACCAGAGATTTCAAATAATGTGTGTTATTCTGTGATACGGTCTCTGCTTAGCACTGTTCAGAGGTAGTGCACAAATGCAGCATTACTAAGAAAATGTAAACAAGACAATTTGAACATTGCTTAGCAGAGTCAGGTCCATTTTCTGAAAAAGAAACCCCAATGTATAGGTGTGCACTTAACTGGCGTGTTCAGTGACTGAGCCTGAACTATGTGCATTGGGATGGAGTTTCTTGATGGTGTTTTTTAATTGTCTTCTGATATCCAGATCTAACATCTAATTAGATCTATCTTTGGCCTTAAGATTTTTGCAATTAACCAAGTTAAGTGCTTTTACTGGCATCTGCAGCTCTGCAGAGAATTAAGGTCTGCAACAGTTTTCCACTCCTCTCTCCATGTAGTATTTCTGAAAAATGGCTTTGATTCTGACTTTTGAATGCAGTGTTCGCAAAGAGCTGTTCAGCAGCCGCTTCAGTACAGAATATATAAGATGATAGAATGAAATGGGGTTTAGCCTCTTATTAAAGGCAAACCTGAAGTTAATCCCCAGCTGGTAGAAAAATGAGCAGAAATCAGAAACCTTTCACAACTGACAATTAAAAGACATATCCCAAAATATTAACCTTTAATTGATGTATTGTTAATTCTAGGGTTTTCTTTAAATTAATTATCCTAGGAATGCCACCAATAATGTTAAAATATACTTATTTGTGTAACAACTTGTTTAGCCCTTTATTTATTTATTTATATTTTACCTGAAAATGTATTTTTTGAGAGAACTTTTAACCGCATTTCTGCATTATCAGTTCATTTTCTTCTCCTCTTTCCTGGATATATTGGCCAGGAAAAGGAATTTCCAGTCTATAATGGACAGTTTAATTCACATGTTTTACTTTGTCCACATAGAAAAATGCAATTTCTTTATCATTGAGGCATATGGATTACGAACAATACACTCCAAAAACTAGCTATCCAGACGGGGATATACTTACAAAAACCTTTTATGTCAAAGTCAGGATTTCACAACATAACACACTAATGCAAAACCCAGTAGCACCTGAAAGATTAAGGTAGCTGCTGCTATCACTTGCACACACTTGTAAAAGATTTAAGGAAAAAAATAAAAAGAGCAATACATTCTACAGAGAATAGCAAGTGTATTTCAAAATAAAAAACTGTGGGTTTGATTTCTCTCTCTCTTTTTTTTTCTATTTCTGTATTTCTGTGAGGTTTATGGTAATTCTTTTGTTGGCTTTTTTTTGTTGTTGTTTTTCAAGATTGTAGTTGCCATGTAACAAATTATACACAAAGTGACTGCTCTCCCCTCCAGTGCAAGTTCACAATCATGTTTTCAGGCTATTGTACTGAATACTGTTTTCTTGTATACATATTCCCATAATTTCATTAAAGATGGATACAATGTACAGTACTTGTCTCTGGGACAGTAACACTTCAAATGGGAAAACCTTTACCTTAAAACAGAAGTGAAGTGGCTACAGTACTTATAGCCACCTAAGTATGAACCTCAGATCACAATTTCTAAACACTTGCCTACTGTACATAAGCATTAAAAATAGTCTTAGACATAGGATTTTATTTATATGTGCACGTATATCCACCTCATCCCATATTTATGTTTGGCAACTATTTGGGAATTCAAAGGTGTAGCCCTCAGTAATTGTATTATTTAAAAAAAAGAAATGAAGCTTATCTATTCTATGAGAAAAAGAAATTCTCAAATATCAATTTCCAATTTTAAATTTAATTTCAATAGGAAAATATTAAAAATGTGCACATCTAAATTTTTCCATGTTCTGTATATACATATGTGTGTGTACTTACACATAGAAATGCTCATGTACCACACATATTCACAAAATTTAAGTGGAAATATTTCTGTCCACTATTTTCCCCACACATATGACATCATATCTTTAAAAATGTCAATAATAATATCATTAAAAATAATATTACATTTATTCCATCATTATGTTTTTTTTATTCTTTCTTCATCCTTATTATGTCCACTGAGCATTAACAGGCCAAATTCTCCTTGCACTTCCACGGATGTTATGCCAACAGGATGTTGCTGACATCACATCAAGGACACATCTGGTTTACAGCAGCACAAGTGACAGGAGAATCAGGCCCAAATATCCCCAGGAAAATTAAAAACTGGCTGTATCTGCTCATATGGACCTGATGAAGATATACACACCACTGTCTAAAATCCCCTGAATGATTAACATGTAGCTCACCACAAAGTTTTCAACCAGTAGCACAATGAAACAAGCTCCCCCCACCCCTTAATAAATGTGAGAAAATACCCTAAAAAATATGGAGAAAGCGTAAACATTGTGTGTATTACATACCATATAATACATGACAGTTTCAGCATTTAACCTAAGCCACTTCCCTGACTAGTCAGGGGAGACCTGATAAATCACCAGTTAAGGGAAAACAAAAAGGTATTTTAGAAATAAAGTATGTCTTTCCAATACAAATGACAACCGGTGTGTATTATATGGTATATACACAGTACATACATGAAAACATACTTATCTTTTCTAGTTTTGAATATCAGTCTCTAAGTGAAGAAAACTGTGTTCTACAAATTGAATAAGCAGCTCGATTTCATGTTTAACATTCAAATTAATTTGGGGAGCAAACAAAGGTTCGTGCATCTTTCAGCTCTGAGGTCTGACACTCATTCATACATTTTAAAAAAGCCCTCTTCAGCATTACAAGCAATTTATGGCAAGAATGCACTGTGATGCAAGACACATGACAATTGGCTTACCTTTCAGAGTTGGTTTTTTTTTAAATAAATCTATTATATAAAGAAATGTGTGTTTGCTAAAAGTCTGTTAAAATTACATCAAAACAACTTTAAAACCTGCACACTGAGGATAATTCAATTGAATGTCCTGTTTTTAAACACTTGGTTAACAGTTCAGAATATTGCCTGGTGTAGTTTTGATAGAGATGTGATATGAAGACCCATAAAAGAGTAAACATGTCTTCAGTTCAATTTGCTATGACAACAAAACTTCAGGAAACAGCCTTTTTGGCTAGACACATTCAGTGTACAAAAAATTCCTTGCAGTACCTCTGTGCCCTTAATGAATCTGTAACAGAACAGTGCTCCCCATAAACCACTATTCACAGAGCCTCTATTTCATGTCACATTCTGAAAAAGTGTCCTGCAGGACAGGTTTACAGCAAATTGAACATTCAATATAAGTATCAAGGCCAGAAAACAACTGGCCATTCCTTGTTATCTGTGCAGGTCAAATTTAAAATTTCAAATATATGTTTAAAATTCTTGGGGGTGGTTGGGCTTTTTTTTCCCCTGTGAGACTAACCTTCTATCACTGGTTGGCTTCAAAATTTAGTTAAGTGGAAGATACTATCTCACTGTAATTACATGGAATTCATATGAAAAACTAAACCTTGCATTGGACAATATTGTAGAACACCAAAGTAAGCTCCATAAAGAAATACCGTATCTTCCGGTATATATGTATAGCTCATAAAAAAATCAAAAAACCAACCAGCCGCCCAACCCCAAAAACCAAAAAGGAGGAAGTTCATACAAGCAGTTATAGTAATTTGTTTCAATTAAAGATGCAACTCTCTCTCATTCCTGGCAAGAATAAATTTTTTCTGGCACTGCTTCTCCACAGTGCAACATATCCTGAGAAATTATTAAGAACAACAAAATACAGGGCTGTCATCACTAAGTTCTTGCACAAAATACAGTATTTAAATATCTTAAGTAAAACAGCCAATAACCTATATTGTATCTGTCACACAATGGAGTGTGTCCTGGGACACTGCTAGATTTCCATCACTGATAATTAGAAAAGGATTGCATCCAATTATTGTTAATATCTTTCAAGTTATCTGTGGCCAATGCTGTAAAAGGAGGTAATTTGTAATTCAAGGGTTTTTTTGTTATTTTTTTCTTCAGCTGGCTACAAGCTGAGTTCTAAATTTTACATTGAATTACAAGTCGAATTTAAAACAATCCCTTTCAGAGGAGCATTTTCTAATTTTGTGCAACTTTGATGGAGCCCAACACAGTCCTGTGAAGAGAGACAGTGCATCTTTAAACTGATTGGCACTGAAATCCCATTTTCTTTAACTACACTCTATTAGCTTGGCCAAGTTATCTCGTAATTCTGTTAGTTCAAATATTTTTCCATCAAGAATTTCTAAAAGTTTCTTCAAATTATTGCGAAAAGCTTCTTGCTCATTCTGACTTTTCTCCAGACGTTGCTCTAGATCAGTCAGCTGTCCTTCCAGGTCTTTGTTTCGAATTTCTACTTCCTTCAGAGAAAATACACAACATGTTAATGTGTCATCTGCAAACAGAAAGCAGTCTAATGTCCTGTTGGTACTCATGTGCTTTGTCAACTGCTTTTTAAAATAATTTTTAACCCTTGACAGTTTTCACTAAGTCAAAATCAGAACCTGAATTGTTACTATGATTGGATATGTTCTGCCACTTCCATCATTTTTCCATAATTATCTGAAGGACAAAAACTTTTGGAGAGGGACAAACTTTAGTCAGTGAACAAATCATACACTTATTCAGGTATGTTATCACTTCTATCATTCAGAAGTGTTCTTCCTAGTGAAAACATCTCAGAGTTTACTTATGTTCAAGTATGCCCTGATTTAGACTACATGACTACATGAATTGCTCATGGACACGGTTCTCCACCAAAAGTTCTCATGCAAAAACCCATCCAGAACACTGCTTTAGAGACAGAGACCTTATTGCCATCCCACATTACAGGCTTTGCACTCTGAAAATGAAGACAGGAACACAACTGCCCAGGCAGATGTCCTGGTGACTGTAACAGATGTAAGCCAGGAGGTGCAATCGAGCCACATGCTGCCTTGCTGCACAGCAGCCACCTGTGGAGCAGGGACAATGGGAGAGCCAGCCCTGCTGAACGGACATGCCGTTCCCATGCAGCGCTGGCGTGCTGGACACAGCCCAGGGGGACTGACCTGAGCAAGCCCAGTCCTCACTCACAAGGAGAAGCCCTTGGCATCAGACCCTGGGACTCACAAGTCCAGCTTGCACCTGATGGGGGGCAGTGACAACTGCTCTGCCCTGTGCAAGCCAGGTACTCTCTGTTCAATCAAATCACAAGTGAAACAGTGACCAGGGTCTAGAATGGCATATTGTTCTTTGTTCCATTCATTGCATGCCTCATAAATTTGTGCTAAATTTTGTAATTTCAGTTACAGAAGTCACTTTCAAAGGCAGCACAGAGATAGTGTGTTTAGTACACCATACACCCTGCACAGGCACCTCTGGAAAATTACATAGTGAATTCATATTTATGTATGGAAATATGTTTTTCAACACCTCCTGCCTTTAAAGTGGCTTTGTGACACAAAGCTTTAACAGGCCTGCTTTGAGATTTTAGTACAACTATTTCTACAAATAGGAAGGGAGATTAGGCAGCAGCCAATGATTACAACATGAGCAGCTCCTCTTGCAGCCCTCCAACACTCTCACTGGTTTTGGTGTGATTCTTCTCTCTTCCTCAAACTAATAAATGTATTCATGTTTACATTGGAGAGATCTCAGCTACCCATAGAAAACAACCTGACCTATACAGAAAACATACTGAGTCATTCAAGTGTAATAGGTGTGCAGTGGCAGCCCTTTGTCAAAGCCCATGGCCAGAGAAAGGTTTCCACTTGTGAGGGGTTTGATGGCAGCATTGCTTGGGCACTGCATCCCTGGCCTGAGGAGAGATGGGGTGAGGTGGCCAGTGCTCAGCTTCAGCTCTCAGCCTCTGCAGCAGGGGAGAGTTCTCAGCCCCCAGCTGTGGCGCAGCTGGAGAAGGCAGATCAGGACATTCACTGCTGCATAGCTGTGGCTGATTGTGGAGTCATGGGTTACCTCCCAGCCAAACTTAAGGCCTCCTTTCTTGTTTTTAAATGGGCAAGTAAAAAACTGTGAAGTTTGGGTTTCACTCTTGAACAGCTAGCACACTTGAGAGCAGGAAATCTTATTGCCAAGATCAAGGGAAAAATTAATCTGTTTAGCACTGAATAATTTAGTTGCCAAAGCACTAAAAGAAGTTAACTGGATAGAGCACTTGTAGGAATTATATAAATAAAATGCATACATGTTTATGAAGTGAATAACTAACCCCCTGCTGCTACAAATGAGAAAGACAACTGGTTAATAGCCCAGTTATACCATACAAACTCTCTCCTTCACTGGGTCTACTCCTGCCTTTCAAGCCAAATACTTACAAGTACTACTGGTGTAGTGGTTGCACATATACAAGACCCTCTGAGGGCCAAGTGGTTACAGTATAGGACATAAAAGTGAAATCCAAGGTCCTCTCAGCTTTGCCAGAGTGACACAGTCCTTTCTTTAGCTAACAGAAAACTGATTGCTGATTTTCAGCAATGCTGCCCATCCTGTAATTTCTTCTCTTCTAGTCACCAAATTTGTGCACTCTAGGAAGTCTCCTTGCCACTGCTCTCACCTCAGAGATAATTAATTCCTGTAAGGAGGCAAGACAATGAAGAAATAGACCACTTTGGGACAAACCTATAGATATTTATATGGCTTTACACTGTGGTATCTGGGCCTAAATAGAGCATTCTGTTGGCCTGTATCTAGCACTGAAGAACACCTTTCTGACCCTTCTCATATACTTCTAATGATATATGCCAGAAGTTGTTGCTTTTAATTTCTGGAAAATGCTGCTTCTTAAATTTACGTTTCGTCCTTAAGCATATTTACCCTAAATTAGTATCAATGCTTTCTGCAATGTTACTGCACTGTAAGTTCATGTCTAGTTCACGTGCAGTTTCCTGTTTCAAATCAGTCAACCTCAAAATTTGCTTCTTAATTGGACGAGGTGGATTGCCTGTAATGTAAGTTATTCCTCTAGCTGTGCCATTTCCCTTTACCGGCAGCTGATCTCATCCAACAATAAATTGGCTCTTTGATACATTCAAGCTCTTTGCAGAATGTATTTTGCACTTGGTTTTTTATCTTTGGTTTTTTCAAGCTCTTCTTTCATAAGATATAATCACTTCTCATATTGTTTTCTCTTACACAATAAATAAATGATTACAAGCAAAGTTTGTTGTTTGCACTGTAACAATCTTCTGCAGAATTTAGAGCAAGGATTGGAATAAAATATTTAAACTGTGCACAACAGCTATATTTAGGAATCAGCCATATTAATAAAGATATTCTGATCTACTGTGAGAGCCACACTGATCATGACTCACTGATATGACTTCTCTACATTATTAATGGAATTGTTAAAAACGACCCCCATACTTAACCTTTACAGTGATAACATATTGTTCTTCACTAGACTTTGCCAATGATTGATATCTAATTAATTCCTGATATACATGTATCAGAAATGCAATACACCTTGATATATAATTTTCTTTGTATAGCATTTTTATAGAGGGTTTTTACCAAAATATTTTAAGTTGCATAATCTACTTGCAAAGCACAAGAGGGAAAAATAAAGCACCAGAACAAAGAGTAAGACAAACTGATAAGAGACCTGGAGAGAATCACTCTGAAAATATATGATAAGTCAGGTAAGTGAACATGTATGAGACAATGTGAAGCTATAGCAGATGATGTGACAGATGTAGGGTGAAGTGGCTGAGAGAACACCAGTATAATCAAAGCAGGACAATAACAGCAAAGCACAGACGCAAGATTTTTTCCCAGGCAGCATCAGGGCAGTAATTAAGTTTTATTAAGCTATAAGTGCCTTAATAAAGGCACCTTTTACGCCATATCCTAAGTGATCCTTTAAATTTACTTGAATAGAACTGTATAAAATCATTTCCAGAAACAGATCACTTAAAATGTGATATATGGACATATCTACAAAATATATCCATTTAGTGATTAAATAATTACAGAATCAAAATGGATTTGGTTACAAGAGACCTTCAAGCAACTCAACAGAGGGTTTCAACCATTTGTTGTGGGCAGGAACCCTTTCCACTGAGTAAGATTGCTCAAAGAGCCATCTAGCCTAGCCTCAGACGTTTCCGGGATGGGACATCCATAACATTTTTGGGTAACCTGAACCTCACCACTGTCACCGTAGAGGATTTCATCTTACTATCTAATCTGAACCTACGTTCTTTTCGTTTGAAGATATTATTCCTTGTCCTATCACTGCCATTCCTGACCAAGAGCCCTTCTCTGGCTTCCCTGTAGGCCATTTTCAGACACTGAGAGGTTGTTATGAGGTCTCCATGCAACCTTCTCTTCTCCAGACTGAACAGCCCCAGCTTTCTCTGTCTTCATAGCCGGGGTGCTCCAGTCCTCTTGCCAGCTTCATGGCCTCCTCTGGACTGACTCCAACAATTCCATGTCCTTCCTGAGCAGGGCCCCCAGCGCTGCAGGTGGGGTCTCAGCAGAGCAGAGCAGAGGGGCAGAATCCCCTCCCTGGCCCTGCTGCCCACGCTGCTCTGGATGCAGCCCAGGACACCTCTGGCTTTCTGGGCTGTGAGCACACACTGCTGTTGAATTTTTCACCTACCATCACCCCCAAGTCCTTCTCTGCAGGGCTGCTCTCAAACACTTATACAAAATATACCAAAATCGAAATACTGACTTGATAAGGTAAAATTTTAATAAAAATGTACCATTTTGTAATCTTTCATCTCTTACTATTCTCATAATTCTGCTTGCTAAGGATAGTTAATTCCTGGCTCACTGTTACTTTTCATATGAATTACAATGAAATTACTGCATTTGCTATTGCTAGAAAAATTTCCAGCTCTCATTATAATGTCTCTTTTTAGTCTGTCACATAAATGTTTTTTCAGATGAAAACTTGCATTTTTAGCCTAAAGCCACCAACAGTTTTTGGAGCAGGCAAGGTCAAGTGCACTCAAAACACTCTTTAAACACTGTTCAAAGTAATAACATACTTTGTACAAACAAGCTGATTTAAGAATGGGGGAAAATGGATAAACTCATTTTGAACTTTAGTAGTTTATTCTGTAGGTTAAAATTTGATTCATTGAGGTTCCAATTCATATTGTGCATTTCAAAAAATACCTGCCTAGCAATTTTTATGGTGTGGCTGTGACTTGATGGGGCTTGCTTTCAGAATGCTAAGCCATAAACAGAGAGGATCCCCTTTCAGCACTTTAGGGTTGGGCCTGTTTAATGCCTGAGTTTCTAGTTCTTTCTAAACTCTGAAGGCTGAACCCAGAGTGTGATCCACTTAAGCTTTTGGTCAGAGGTAGGTGTGACAAGGAATGTGGCTGTGTGCTGGCTGATCAGTGCAGCGACAGACAGGCAAGAGCTCAGATGGAGCAAGGGAGGATATAATGAGAGAACATCAATTCCAGCAGCATCAGGTTATCTTGCATTACACATTGTAAGAAACAACTGCTAAAAAACAATAAAAGCACAATATTTCTAAATAATTCCGAGAAAACAAAGAAAATATGCTTTTAAAGCCTGTACTACACAAGAGCACTTTAACCCTTATTTTCTCAGGGCTTGTTTAAAAGCTGAATATAAACTCATCCCAGGCTGATGACAGACATAGACAGACAGTTTCAGTGGCATGCAAAAATTATGAGAAGATGTGAAAATGAGACCAGAACTGTCCAGGACATGTATCAGTGAAGGATGTTTGCTAACCTGAGACTATTCTGTGGACTCGTAAAAGCAATGTGGTTCTGTTTCCTCAGATAAAAATAGCAATTTAAAACAGGTAGAAATCTTTATACAAACTCCTAAGGGACATCCCAACCCAGCACTTTCAGGTCAGTCTAACTTACACATTCATCTGGCACATTCAGTGAATATAGCACAAGTTGCACACGTGAACTGCTCACTTGCTGATAATTTTTCCCTTTTCTCTAAATTAAGATTATGCACTATAGCTCACCTGTAACTTCTGGGTCAGAGAATCCCTCTGTGCCTGGAGCTCTCTGGCATTTTCAATTTCTTGTTTCAATCCTTCTATTTCCTAAGGGAGAAGAAACAACCTTGCTAGCAATGTGTTACCCGGCTTGGTCTCTGCTCTTGGCTGCTGCTTCTTCTTCGAGCAAGTCAAAAACAATATCAAAACTGGCAGTTGGCTACTGCCATCAGAGAGCATGGAGTGTAAAACCTGCTCCCAGTACTTCTGAATCACAATCCCAAAACAGCAACTCAGTTGTGAATGAAAAATAGACATAAGCATTTTCTTTTCTAAAAGTCAAAATTTTCTTTTCCCCCTAAAGAGATATGAAATAATTTTTGCCTGAAAAATTAAGGTCCCTTGTCATTTAAAAAACAAATTTATACTTTAAAATCTGTTAGAATCTACTTATCTCCTATTTTTCAAGAAAAAAATAGTCGATTTTCAAATGTAAACTGCTTATTTTGTCACCAGCAGCAGGGCTGAATGTCAAAAAAACTGCCTGTTATGACAGATTTCTGTACAAATAGAACCTAAAAGAAATGGCATATTTAATTTAGCAATTAGAAAATAATAAGGCATAAAAATAAGAAATATAGATGAAATAATGAACAGAAGATGAACCTGTTCTTAGCTTACATTTAGGAGACAAGAAGGTATTAAACTTGTAACTATTAAGTATGCTTGTCCAGATGGGCATATTCACCTCTAAGAACTACTTTTGGCAGGATTTCTTTGCAGCCAGCAGATCAGCATAATTCTAATGTGATTGGCCAACAAAATGGAAAACATTATTAAGCTGAGCCTAATATATTAAGTATGAGGGTGTTTGGAAAAGGCTTTGTTCCATTTTGAGAGGATATTCCGGAATGACCATGCCTCTCCCGCATCCTCCTTGGAAACACCTCACAGCACTGAGGGGAGGCTTGGCAAGACACTCTGCCCCTCCAAGCACACATGCCAGTGCCCACAGTCTCTTACAAGGGGCAAGTAATTCTTCCTGTGCAGCTGCTTCCATCTCCTTTTTCCATCCATAAAGGGGTGATTCTTGATCCTTCTGTGGCACAGATATGCTTTCCTCTAGGACCTATGCCAATGCAGGTGTTACTTCAATTCTTTTTATTTACTTGCTGCTGGTCCAGGCCAAGGCACATGGCACAAAAAATACCAAGTTTCAGGCTGGGGGTTTGGCATGTGTTTAAGGAAATTGCTGATCTTATGGACTATAAAGGTCAGTTTTATTAACAAAGCCTGAAAGATAGACTGGCTGGACAAAGGCATTGATCTATTACTTGTTTCAAACCCTGTTCTCCAGAAAAAAAAAAGCATGCCTACAACAGCTTCCTCTCTAAGGGAATCTGGACTGTATCAGTATGATGATTGCCCTGTGGAAACCACTTATGACTTTGCAAACAGAGATGTTTGGTAAAAGCAAACAGGAAACCATGATACTTCTTCTCTTGCTATCCAGATACCCAGCTCTATATTGGACTGTTGTAATTACATGAATGAAAAATACTAACAATTTCAAAGAGGCTGAAAAAGAATTCACTTTGTAACATTTATCATAAATAATTCAGTATCTAGCAGCCATCACAAGCTTAATATGGAAAGGTTTTAGAAATTATGTAATAGAAAAGCAAAAAAAAATTTTAGCAGATACCTCTTCTTTTTTCTTCAGTGTGGACTCTAATTCCTGTATTGTCTGGTTTAATTCTGTTTTATGAGTGTGGACTTCACTGTCTTGACTGCTCACACACTCCAGCTCAGTCACCTGAAATAATAGAAGAAACACGTACGGAATTAATTTCAATGTATTTAAGATACTATTACTTCTTTGCATCAATAGCTGCCTTTGAAATACACCCAAACTTCTGGATGACTTCTGTTGATGAAAATGGTGAAGGTGCTCTTACAAAATTAGCATAACATTCCATAATATATTGTTATGTAAGTGGTTGCTATGAATTCCTGGAAACAAAAAACTTCTTTTGTTATAGGCTGAAAAGAACACTAATTAAAAGTTATACTAGTTGTTGAAAGTTTTAAGAAAGTTCTCAGTTACCACTTGATGAATAAATACAGATCTGTCTAACTAACCTCTCCATCTGACACTTTTTCATGTTCTACCACCTTACAAAGCCACAATATTCACACGCTTCCTAGAAAGCTAATTAACATTTCACAGCATCACTTTCTGACACGGCATCAACAGTGTAATAGCAGACACTCCGCCACCAAAGTACAGCTGCCAACTTCTAACTTTCCCTAGGTAATGGAGCTCATCTCTCAGTCACAAAGGCAGTAGCTAATGTCACAATTTGGATTTGCTCAGTTCCCCTTTCATTAGCAAACAGCAAGCATGCTCCATCTGCCCTTGGATAAGTTAAGATACCTGCAATTTTGTTTTAATTTTATAATCAAAAGGATGCTAATACTCTGCCACTCACAGACAAAACAGTTTCAAAAACTGCTTATGTTTTGCTTCTGCATCATAGAAACAAAATCCATGCAGCTAGAGTCTACACAGAAAAGTCTATTCATGTAGCTCTTGCATTACAGCTCAGAATATCAGAGAACTCTCACATCACATGTCTCCCTGGGTGTGTGCACTAAAACATTTTTGTTTAAAAACTAAAACCTAATAATGAATTTTTCCCCAGAAGTTATGAGCCTGTCAATCCTAATATATAGTTTTGCGCAGAGCTGCACCACATACCTACAATCTGGCCCAGAAGCTCCTATGAACAAAATGCTAGTTAATTCTGCAACAAAAACCGTTAACGCTCAATTCAGACATTGTTAGGGAGGTAGTCATTAGACAGAGGGCAGACATTTTCCAAGGCAACTTTACTTTACTTACTTTCCAAGGCAACTTTGGTAAAATAATATCTCAGGGAATCAAGGTTGTTGCTCTCCAGCACCAATGTCACCTAGCTAATAAAGCCACTGTGATACCAGTAATTTCAGACTCTAAACTATTTGTAGGCTCAAAAGGTAGATTACTGAGTCAAGTCCAAAGGAAGATGAAATACAAGGAAATTAAAACAACTTCTCCTTTCTGAATCACAGGCCACAAATCTCTCCTCTGCAGCAGCCATGATGAATCTAAGGTTCTGCTGGAAAGCTATTGGTTAGACATTTTTGCACATGAGGTTTATAATGGAGAGAACTGAGATTAGAACAAATTCTTGGCAGGGGTGAAAGGAATGAGGAAGTAGGATATATATTGCTCGGTAATGCAATGTGCCCTGTCCACCCCAAAGAACTTATTTTCTGGTATTGTCCCAAAAGGAATACCAGCACTCATAACAAAAAGGAATAGTAATTCACTTAGTTTTATGTGTCACTGAGCATTACAACTGAAGTCTTAAATTATTTTCTCAATTACACATACATATCTGTATTTAGATTCTTATAATTCTGTTACAGTGTTCACCACTGAAATTACAGAAATAAGAACTGGGACACATCGATGAAGACAAACCTGTGTCTGAACAGTGTCTGACCTAGCATCTATATAGAGCAAGAATCAGAAAGGCACAGACCAGTTTAGGCTGGAAAGTGACTGGTGGTCGTCTGGTCAAGGCCTCCTGCTCAAAACAGGGCCAATTTTGAGGTCCCATTTGCTTGCTCAGGGTCTTGCCAAGTCAAGAATCCTTCACTACCAAGCAGAACTGTGACAGTTCTGACACTGCAAGTTTATGAAGAGTTCTAGCTCCTTCCTAAGTTTTGCTGGAACTGTCAAACTCATTCACCCCTTTCACCTTCAGCCCTTTTGAAGTTTAACTTCTCAAACATTTCCAAGCTTTCCTGATGAGATGTTGAATAGTAACTTCCAAGAAGACAATTTCTCTTTTACAGCTGTTGCATTCAGCAAGACCCACTGGCCCTTACCAGGCACCAGCACAAAATGCTGGAGAGACAAAAGTAAGCCCAGTCCCCAAACTACCTCTAAGAACCTCACGCCTTGAAGCAAGCCTGCAGAGGTCTCTCAACCTATGACTAAGGAAGCGCTTGGACTCCCACTGTTCTCCATATGGCTTCCTCTTGTGTGGTACACATATAGAAGATGAATTGCATTGGTCCAAGCTTGGAATCCAAGGGGCTGACAAGTCGAACTGTTGGATGTAATGTTACTGTTCTAGGTTGCATCTATTACTGCTGGTTAAAAATGCCTCCTGCAGCAGCCCTGCCGGGAGCACAGCTCATGCAAAGACTCCCAAGTACACTCTGGCCCACACTAACTCAACACACTTCTTGAAACTGATTAAGCAAACACAGATGATTATTCCAAAGCAGAACAGGCTGTGCTCCCACAGACCTTCTCAACAGAGACAACTGCTCTCAGAAGGACAATTAATTACCAGCACTAAAAGGGCTGTGATGTCTTACTCTAGTCCAGCTTTTCTCTGGGCAAACATCCATCTCTTAATGATTATGCAAGAAAATAATGTTCAATTGTTTTGTTTACTGTTGATTGAAAGTGAGGTAAGTTGGGAAGAAAAAGAAAAAAACTTAATTAAAAAACTGAGTTACTCTAATCAGTCTTATTTAAATGTCAATTCCTACAGAGATCTAAAAAGGTGTCAAATACCTTCATGTTTTTATCTTCTCGAATGTACCTGTAAAGAACAAAAACATACTGTGTCCCTTTCAAAAAGATCTGTAGAGTAAGATGGACTGGAAAATGATGTGATATAAAGAATATGCAATTGAAAACAGAAGTAACAAAAGATAAAGCTCTAGGCAAAAATCTGGATGGCATTTACTTGTTCTGTTTCTTGTTTCAAATTGCACTTAATTTTCTCATGACCAGTGGTCCAAAAATCATTACAAGTAACTGGTTATGCATTATGCACAGAAGGAAGCATAAAAGGAAGTTAAAGTGCTTTAGCCTGACCCTCCCACAGGCTATTATCAGGGACACCTCCTCATTCAGTGTTTCAGGTTTAAAAGCATGGCTTGATCAATCATTCAAACCCTTGCACAGCAGTATCTAGCAATGTATCTGTGATTATGCCTCATTTTGAATAGAGAATTCAGACTGAAAGAACAGTCTTTGAACCGTAACTGACTAAACAAAGTCCTGCTATTGTGCTACCATAAGACTGCACTGACTCGCATATCTGAAAATGTTGATAACTCTAGCTTCATGTTTAAGACTAAAAAACAGAAAAGGTACTGTTCTTAGCCTCTGTTTCTTTGTTTTGCATTTATCATCCAGGTAAAGATTGCATGTAAGGAAAATATTCTGAAAAGGCATTTTAGTGACTATTTAGTGTGCAAATGCTTCTAACATATGGACGGCATTACACTTAACTGGCTATTTCAGTGTGAATTATATCTGCTGAAGTAGGACACCAAGGCAACTTCTTCCAGTAGAGCCTAGACCCTGCTAGCACAGGCCATTCTAGAGCTTTCTGGAAATGTTACTCTAGGTCCAACAACCTATATAAATGCAGGAGGATTCCAGGCAGAAGATTTTATTGCAGCAGAGAGGGCTGCTGGGAAGACTGGATGAGTGAGGCTTCAGGCCACATAACACAACAAGGAGTAACAGCCTTGGTGTGAGCTTAATACAGTGACTGCCAAAGTTTCAGAAAACTGAAAAGATTCTCAAGAAAATCCTGACAACAGAAAATTACTTTGCAAGTGGAGACTGCAGGTAAGCAGAAGCAAAGTAGTGGGAATGACACAAATATTTTGAGTAGCAACCTGCCCCAAGAAATTATTGACTAAATGATTCTGTGCTGTGTTTGCTTCAGATGGATTACTTTTCTCAAACCACTTTCTTGAGACAAATTGTACAATTCATAACCAACAGATAATGAAAATCCTTTTTAACTACATACAGAAATTATTCCAACTTTACAGAAAGACAAAGCAAGAAAAACTAGAACACAGAATCCACCTAGAACACAGAATCCATTGCACAACTGTAGAATAATTCAGGTTGGAGAAGACCCTTAAAATCATTGAGCCCAACAGCTAACCCAGCACTGCCAACTCCACCACTAAGCCACTTCTCCAAGTACCACATCTACATGTCTCTCAAACACCTCCAAGGATCGTGACTACACCACTTCCCTGGACAGCCTGTTCCAATGCTTGACAATCCTTTCTGTGAAGAAAGTTTTCCTACTAACTAAACTAAAACTCGCACAACTCAAGGCTATTTCCTCAGGTCCTCTTGCTTGTTACTTGGGGAAAGAGACCAACTCCCACCTACAGCCTCCTTTCAGGCAGTTGTAGAGAATGATAAAGTCCCCTTTGAGTCTCCTTTTCTTCAGGCTAAACACCCCCAGCTCCATCAGCTGCTCCTCACAGGACTTGTGCTCCAGACCCTTCAGCAGCTTCTTTGCCCTTCTCTGGACTCAGTCCAGCACCAAAATGAGCTTCCTGAACTGAGGGGCCCCAGGAGGCCTAACTATGGATCTGGGCACAGGATATGAGGTGCAGCCTCATCAGTGCTGAGTAC
>VWYI01022643.1:0-17387 GCA_013399455.1 Anthoscopus minutus
GTTCCTCTCATGTGTTCTCACCCTGCTCTGCTGGGTTCACAATTACATCTAAACAATACCTTTTTTGTTCTTTCTTCTAACTATGTTATCACAGAGACATTACCACCATCTCTAATTAGCCCAGCCTTGGTCAGCAGCACTTCCATCTTTGCAGCCACCAGGGACTGGCTCTGCTGGACATGGAGGAAGCTTTTGGCAGCTTCTCACAGAAACTATCCCTGTAGCCCCACCCTGCCACCAAAACCAGGCCATGCAAAACCAATACACATAAAAAGAGTTTTCCTGGAATGTTTTAGGTACAGCTAAACCCATGTCTATTGGAAGGCAACATTATCTGTGGAAATCTGGAAACTTTTAAGAGGCCCTCATTTTCAATTCTAAAGGCCAAGAGTGATGTCAGAGGACATGTGTAGAGTGAAAAAGTACATATTGGTTGCATGCATTATCCAGATTATCATTAACTTTTTCCTAAGGTTTCAAATTTTCAGGCATGTCTGTTCAGAGTGTCTAATTTTGGTCATCACACATCCAGAATCCTGTCTCCTATTAGACTCTGAAAGGGAAGTATTGTAACATGAGTTTGTCAAATACTCACATGCGGTACAGCTGCTTGGACAGACTGTGAAAAGAAATAAATGTATATATATATAAAATATATATTTATATTTAATCTGCATCTCTGTAAGGGTGTCTAAATTAGCAAATGTTCTATGTGTAAGCTAGTTTCCCAAAATGTAGATTTTACTCAATATTGATAACTTAAGCTATAATAAAAAATAGTTGGTTTCCATGCAGATATTCCCATCTGCAGGTTTGAAAATACTTCAGAGTAAATCATTATCTTTATTTTACAGATGGAGAGACCATAGTATTTCTACAAAAACAAAAAACATTGGTTTGATTGTTTCTTAATATTTCTGTATGTTCTTTATCGTAAATGGCTTCAGGTATTTTATGTCACAAGCATTGTTTTTGCTGTGTAAGTGGAAGAGCAAGTCTCAAGGTATCAAATACCATATCAAAAATAGTATTTATACAGAGGAAACAATTACAGAAAAAAGGCATTCCTCTTCTAATATTGACTTTAGTAAACAGAGAGTAAGAGGGTGTGTATGCTTATGGTGATGGGCTTTTTAAGGTGAATTTTTTTTGAAAAATTAATCATTCACAACTATTTGGGAATGTTTTAATAACACAGTCTTTCTGTGCCTTATTTAACAATATAGAAGTGAAACTTTTTACCTTTGCTCACAATTCTTTAAACAGCTCTTAGTTTTCCTTCAATGAGAAGTGAAAGAAAAATATGTACCATTTTAGAATAAAAAGACAGAAATCTCTTTCATGTGACTTAGATGCTTGAACTATTAGCAAGTAATCCAAACACACCACCTAAGTTACCTCTAAAGTTTTCAGACTGAAGCTAAGGAACAGTGAACAGGAAAATTGACAACACCACTAAAATATAAATACTTATATGTAAATCTGCCAGTGTCATAATTCAACCTTTTTTTTCTCAAATGTGTCAAACAGGCTGACAAGGGGCAAAATTCTTTACATACATCTTTCAGACATGATACATAAAAATGACCTTTAAAATTAAGCACTTGCAATCTTTCAGTCCTTCAACTCACTATATTTCAATCCGGTTGATTGACCTCTACTCCTGTTCCAGGCTTTTTTCCTCATTTTTAGTTACACACAACATACATTCAACATAATGGAAAGAATCACAGGTCATTATTTATGACCATAATTTAAATCTAGATAGGGGCACAAATTAGAGGTCTGCCACGACAGTATCACATAGATATCAAATAGAGGTCACATGACAGTATCACATTTCTAAGGACAAATAATCAAGAATCTCGAAAACTTCAAATTCCACTAAAGTTTTAGTATTATTTTTATATTTGTCAGAATTTATAAATAATGATAGTTAGTTTGTACTTTGAAAGCAGAGTAGTAGAAAGTAGGACTAATAACTTTTTTCAAGCCTAGTACTGATTTCCCAGTAACACAGTTTAAATTGTCATCTTGTACCCGCTCAGACCTTTCTAATCAGAGAAAACATTGTAGGTGTTGAGAGACTAACCACATCCTATGTCAGTCTGCAATCTAAACGGGTCTCTCAAATTATTCTGATAGGTTCAGCAGTTGTATGTCATCGTCTGGAAAAAGTGTTTGCTGCTGCCATGTTAGCATTTCAGCTCACAGCAGTTTCTCTGAACAAATCTCACACACGGTCTCAGTGATGCTACTTGAATGAAATATGACATCAAGCCCTTGCCCTCATCTGAACAGCGAAAATATGTAGAGCCCTATTCTTAAGACAGGGTTATTACTTGTGTCTTTGCTAAGGTTAAAAGGCAAAAGAATGAAAGGACCATCCAGCCTGGTTACCATCTTTGCACTCTTCATCAAGTTGCTGCACGTCAGGAAATGACAATGCCCTCTTCACAGGCCATGGGGCTGAGGGTCAGGTCTGCACTTGTGCAGTGGGAGCAATCATTCAGGAAAACAAAGATTTCAGTGTGTTCTGGAAGTCAAAAAAGCAGAGTGCACTTCTGCTTTCTACATCTTTGACAGAAATTCTAAATCTATTGCTTATCATACATTAAAACCTATCAAATGTTTGCAGATTTCAACCCAGGCTTAATGTTTTTAAGAATTTCGTTGAAATATCCTTCGAAAATAATTTGTAAGTATTTTTTTAATTTAAAAGCAGCACTTGCAACCAGGATTTTACTTTTATGATCTGAATTTGAGAAAAAAATCTGGTTTTATTTTGAGGGTTTTGTGGGTTTTTTGTTTTGCTTTGGTTTTTTTCTGAACATTATAGTTTATGTCTTTGTTTTGATTTTTGTTCATTCATTTATTACAAGCACTTTAAACTATTTCACTGCTGTTGGAAGCATCACAGGATATTCCATGGCTGACAACATGAGGACTGTACTCCGTGGGATGGGAACACAGTTGTTTAATATTCTGAGAGCAGAAGGGCTTAAGCTTGCTTGGCAATATTGAATACAGAGCAGACCAAATAACTTTTCACACATAACCTAGAGTTTACTGTATAGCTGCCATCACTGTATTTTTTTGACCTTGCAGTCTCAAACCATTAGAAGTTTTACTTTTATCATGGGTAACTGCACATCTGGCAAACATTGATATAGTATTCAATCAATGCTTCCTGGACAGTATTTTGAAGTGGAAAAATGAAGCCAGATTCTGGAAGAGTAGGCATGCAGTCCTGTGGTCTGTAGGGTGGATCTTGTTTCGGAGCTATTTGACAATTCCTGTATTTTGTGTAGGTTCAAGATGACCCCCAATTTTTATGGAAAAAAAAGAATATTTTGTAATTGGACCATGGAATGGAAGTGACAGATACAGTGTCTGCTAGCATATTTGGAAAAGAGGCTTAGTGTGACACAAAATCCTTTCAACTTGAGGGTCTCTTCATCTACAAATATGAAATAAGCAGAGAGATCTTTTCTAGATCTGTAAAATGCTCTGAGATCCAGGAACAGAAGCTAGCTATTATTATTTCGCAGTGCATTTCAGCAAGTCACATCCCAAAATAATTAGTAAGCCATGTAGTTTAAATTAATTTTCTCCAATAAGAAATTACTTCTTAGAAGATACAAGCTAGGCTGTACCAGAGGAACATCCACATCTACAGTCAGGAAAGATGAACTCTTATTCCCTGCCAGCCCTCAGCTCTGCTCCACACAAAACATAACAAGATCTACTTCAAAATACAAAGTGAAGACATGTGGTGACTTTTGGTTAATAATTTCATAAATTTTTCAAAAAATTAAATTTGTCAAAATACCTAGTCCTTTTTTTAAAAGAAATGCTAGAAGGGGAGATTCTCAATGACAGAGATAAACCATTATGTGCCAGACTTGTGACAATAGTTGTGATTAGATTCTGGCAACTTTTGAAGATGCTTTCTTACACCATCCTCTCATTTAAAACACATATTATAAAGCTTTAAAAAAAACCAAAACAACCAACCAACCAAACAAAAAAACACACCACAAACAAAAAACCCAAACAAACAGAAAAACCAAAACCAAAACAAAACAAAAAAAACAGCTTAAGCCATTAACATAACAAAAATACCAAAAGGCAATTTTCTGTGAGAAAGCATTACTTCTCTGAGCATAAATCTAATTCTTTGATAAAATAAACAGTTTTTAAAAAATAACCGTACTTCATGAAAGAGCGTGTTTAGAGTCCCAAGTACTGTTTGATTTTGTACAAGCAATTTAAAGTACAATTAGCAGTAAAATAGCCAGTTGTTAAGGCCACCAATAAATTAAAGCCAGAATACAATGGTGACTTGTGCTTAGTATGCAGATCATATAAACCCCAACTGCAGAGGCCAGCATTAGGATTCTGGACACCTGGTCTGCTCTGGTGGTGAATAAAGAGCAGGGCTGAATGTTGGGCTTCAGCCGTACACTTCTAGTGGTTAATCCTCTTTGTAATGGTCGATTTACATGTTAGAAGATCTAAAAGACAGGAAGTACAGTGTCTGGGTTTGAGCCTTCCTTCAAGAGATTTCTGTTCATCTTCCTATGGCAGGGATTGCAATTTATTACCCGCTATTTTGTAGCTTGCTTTGAAAAATTTTTGTATGTTATACAGTGATTTAGCAATCAACAACCATGAATACAGTTCAGATTGTTTGTGTGCTGTGTTTTCAACAGCTGAAAATAAGGCTGTTTATGATATATATTAGAAATTGAATATTGTTTATGTAGTGTAACAGCACTATTTGTTATGACTCAAATATGGAAAAAAAAGTTCATGTGAGTCCCAAGCAGCTTCATTCATAATACATGACTTATTCATGCCTGAATGAAGCTTTTCTGCTTTTCAAATTTTTGAAAATATTACTAAGCCAGTAATAAACCCGCTTGAAGTTCAGCAGTCAATCACCATGGGTCACACAATAGGTAACAATTTGTTCAGGTAACCCAAAACCATGAAGGTGCTCTCCATATCTTAGAGGGTCCACACTCCTTAAATGAAGCCTGTGAGCAGAAGTAGAAATCTCAATGCCTCCATGATCACCAAACTGCCCCCCTGGGACCTCTGTGCTGGCCTGACTGGACATTACAGCAGGGGTTGGAAATAGATAATCCTTAAGGTTGCTTTCAACAAAAACCATTCTATGATCTCTGAGTCTGTGATTTCTCTTCTGAATCAAACTGTGCCCTGATGAAATACAGGGAAGTCACACGAGAAACCATCATGCTGGCCAGCCCAGCTTCTCTCCTGGGCTGTGCCACGGCTTCTGCACAACGTGCATTTGTTAACATTCAACGAGTGTGTGGTTGAACACGCTGTGGTTTCTGAACCCATTTAGTCCCCATTAAGTCACTTCAGTCTCAAATGTCACTTAGGTCTCAGACTGACTCACACGGGTGCTTCTCTTTCAATGGTCACTCATTTTCTCTCCAGATGTTTTGTGCTCCTCTGGGTTTCTCTTTCTCACAACAAGTTATTTTGGCCAGCACTTAAGTTACTTACATCAGCTTGAGTCTGCACGTCTGTCAGATATTTTCTGTGGCTCTTACCTTTTCCAGTACAGCCAAATACACAGATAAGACTTTGTTTGTAGCTCATTAGTGGCAAAATATGGCATGTTATGCTAGATGCTGAATGACTGCTACTGAATGCATTTTTGATCTAAGAAGTCTTCAGACTACATTAAGGCTGATAGGTATGTTAGCTGCTGCCCACTCAGTCAAAATGTGGAAACAAGTGCACTTATTGTTCTTTGACTGATGGCTGGAACAGTGACACATCATTCCAACACAAAACCTGGAGAATGATTTGGATTCATCTGTAAACAAGGCCACTCTGGTTTCCCCAATTAGGAAAGAAATGCTTGCCAGAAATTTTTGAAGCACAAATGCTGTTAACATATGATACTGACTCTAGCTTCCCCCAATGTTTTTGAGTGATCTCAAGCTTTGCAATGTGAGCAGATGAAGATGATGACAGACTATCTTTTTAGTATCTAAAGACTCAGAGATTTTGGGTTCTTTCTGTGTCTTATACAATATCCATACAAGGGAAGATGAGGACAAAGGGATGTGTATGTATTAAAAATGCCTAAAGAGGAGAGGGATGCTGAAAACATTCACATACAATGATATAAGCAAACAAGAAGGTAAAAGACTTATTTTCTGTGTGCTGTCTGGAATGATAACTTTGGGCTTGTGAGCAAGGAATTCCTTGAACTAGTCTGATCTTAACACTGCTAATAAAAAGAAAGCTCTTATCAATTTTGTTTAAAAAAAGAAACATAAACAAAAAAAATGCTTAAAAGAAAACAAACCAGCAACCATCTTGGTGGGGTTTTTTGTTGGTTCTTTTTTGTTTGTTTGTTTTTTGGTTTTTTTTTAATTGGAATTCAAGAGAATCTGGGCTTTGTTTATATTCTGGCCACAGTGGATAATAGTATTTTTCTCTCTTAATGAAGTGTAGTGCCCATGAATACTTCTGTAATTTTCTGAGGAAAAGGATTACACTATATGCTTTTTTTTTTCTAATAAAATTCTTGTCCAACAGCTTTAGAAAGATAGAAGTTTTGGTTTCATCACAAAAAAAAATTAGTTTACCATAAAGTGCTGGCTTATTTTCAGAATGAATGCCTATTACTATTCATCTTTGGTAGCTTTTTTCATTCATAAATTTTTTGAGAGATATGCAGAACTCAGATGATCAGTAGAATAAAACTTTCTAAGGTAATTTGTTATCTTTGGGAAATTTCTTGTTTTCTTTGCTGTTTTGGACTGCATCTGCTACATTTATCACAGTTGAATGAAATTCATAAAACTGCAAAAGAAGTTACTGTTTAGCATTTTCCCAAATACAGTTAATTTAAGTAATTTCAAATAATCACAATCAATTATTTAACCGAACTAAAAAAGAAGTGAACAAATGGATAGAGGTGAAAAAACAAAGAAAATGAAATATCAAGGGAAAAGTTAATCTCAGTGGAAACTTGTCCAACTCAATAAATCATTTCAGAAGTTTTGAAACAAAATAGAGATTTTTGTAAGTGTATTTCACATTTTGTTATTATTTTGAAATCACTTTTCTACATTTAACTAAAAAGAGGCAAACCCATGAAAGCATCTTATTTTAGGCAAAATATTATCTCGTTTTTTATTAGGTGAAATGAAGGATCATTTCCTGAGTTGTTCACTCAGTCCCACAGACTGACTTCATGCCATGCTGATGTATGGCTCTGCCACAGTGGTAAGAAAAAACCACCAGAATTGAAAATAATTTGGCAAAGATTTCCAAATTTAGTTAATATTAGCCTTACCTGATTTTGCTTTCAATTGTGTCATCCAGACCTTTAGAGATCTATCAGTGGAATTCTCCTTTCATTTATGCCTATCCAAGAAAATATTATAATTGGTGCTTAGTTTCCATTAACTTAATCTTTAAGGATAAAATACTTACATAAATAAGAGGTTCAAAAGTGATAAAATTTTATTGAAAAAATTAAAAATTAAAATTGGAGGAAAGTCTTATTTTAAGGAAGTCTAAATGTATGCTATACATTCAGCTCTAATGCATGCTACAGTGTAAGCTATAAAGTGCTTTAAGCTAGATTTATTAGAAAATGAAACTTTTGAGTAAATACACTATAGCCCCTTACAGTTTCTGAAATGATTAATCAAATACTTCTAGTCTTCCATCTGACTGCATTCCTTACCTTGTGGAATAACATAATAACCTAACTTCTGTCCCTAATCTATAGTTCTTATCCTTGCATTTCAAGGCTTTGACAATTTCATAATCTCAAAATCTTTTTTTGTCCACACACTTACAACATATTGCCCCATTAGAAGTGCTGATAATTTGACTTCTACTATATTTTAAAACATCATGGTTGTTGTTGGGTTTTTTAGTTGCTTTTGTTTGTTTGTTCATTGTCTTTGTTATTGTTGTTTTTCTAATTTGTTTGAATGTACTCCTAAACTAATTCTTGTAAAATTATTTTCTCCTATCAGATAATTCCACAAGACCCGCTTCCTTGAACTTGCAAGAAATAAGCTGTAACTTGTATAAACTAGGAGGAGAACACATAGATCTATGGCTGTAAAGTATAGAGTAGTAATTATAGGTTGGGCTGGTAGCAGCCCTTTCTGAAAGCTAGCTGATATTTTTAAGAACCTATCATTGGTTTCTTATAACTTTTCCAGACTTTTACTCACATTTCAGACTGAATGTCTACTGTAACTGAGCATTTGGAGGGACGTTTTTGTATGTAATTCTTCCACTCAGACAGAAGAAAACTTTTTCAAATAACTAAGATATCCATCAACCTCTTTGAACAGCCCTGCCATCTCTTTACTATGGTATTTGCAGTTTGGCAGAGCGTTCGTAGCTATTCCCATGGAGCTCCACCCACACATAGCCAAGCTACGCTTTGAATTACTTCACTTGCAATATGCTGCAAGACTTCAGAAGGGTTCAGCACCTTAATCTCAAGACTGATGGAGACGGCCTCTCATGCTGGCCAGCCCGTACACGTCACTCTGAAAACACAGCTGCACACGCTGTGCAGCAGCCAAGGCACAAATCCTCTCTGAGCACAGTCGCTCCCAGCTGCTTGTGGGCTAGCTCTGCTCCCAACGAGCAGCTGCTGGGAGCAGCGGGTCTACCCTGCACCACAGCTGTGCAGACAGTCTGGGGCAGGAGATACCTGATGGGAATGCAGAGGAGACAAGGACTGAGCCAGGGAAAGTACCGGGGACTGGAGTGTTGACTTACACGGGGTGGATGGGCAGGGGGAACAGAGCACTGACTTGGGAGTGGGGCTTGGGATACACACACACACACACACACACACACACACACAGTGCAACATTATGGACAGGGAACTGACTAGAAATGGAGCTGGAAAATGCTTAGGAAGACAGATAAAGACAAGACTTAGGCCGCAGTTCCTTATGAAAGTTAGGATACCAAGATGTGCCATGTCCCTTAATCCCCATGCCCTTCCTGCTTTCCCCACTTCCCCTTCTTGCACTTGGTACATTGTCCTATTGCTTGCTGTGACACTGACAAGTGAGACTCAGCTGCCTCAACGCACCGTACTCAGCAGGGTCTATCCAGCCTTTTCCATTCTGTTTGTCTTAAGCAACATTAGGAGACTACAGAGACCATTCAAGGGCTCCAGCAGGTGCCAATTCCAAGACAAAGTGCATTGGAGGAGGATGCAGCCCACAGCACAGAAGCAAGTAGGATAAAGTGCCATCACTGAGAAAGTCTCCCTTCTGAGGCACTTTGTTTAGTGTAATTTGTGGAACCGAGTTCTGAGAGGGAATTTATGGATGTCTAAAAAGTCAGGTAATGGTGGGGCCATGGGCTGAAAGTCAAGGAAGAGAAATCTGACAAGATTCACTATGGAAGCAAGAAGGATTTAATGGAACAAAAGAGCAGTGATAAGGTCTGAAAATGGGTTTGACTTATACAAAGGAATGTTGCTGGTAATGGTGAGGTGAACGGTAAACCAGGAAGGTGAAATTATATCCTTTTAGTTTTTATCTTTGTATGCTTAGGGACTACAAGTCTAAACATGGATAAAATGGAAAGGGGAGAACAAAAGATAACACCATTTGTTCTGTTATAGACTTGGTAGGTAAGGGGAATGGGACTGAAATTAAGATAACGTGTCTTTAGAACTGTAGCCCCCCACGAAGGGTGGATGCAATATAGATTGATGTTTGGAAAACCTTTGAGGGTCAATGTGTGGCACATGCTGCACAGCAATGTTAGCACCCTTTAGCATAACAAAGTATGGAGAAAGGAGGAGGACATGTGAAAAAGAGTATATAAAAGAACATTTATGTCCCAGTTTTCTGCATTTCACTGCTTGTCTGCGAGCTAGTATCTCTGTGTCTGGCTAAATAGCAATTCATCCTAGGACCTTACTAAGGACAATGACTGTCACTTATGGCTTACTCCTTAAGCACAGCGGCTGTGTTGTTAGCTTAAAATTCTTCTCTTGGTTTACAAAATGTAAAAGAACAAACTTTAAAAAACAGCTAAATAAAAACAAAGGAAAAATGAAGAGCATAAATGGGTAAAATTTCAAGAGAAAGCTGGAGGTTTTGGTTGGTAGGTTGCTGTTTCTCGTTTGCTTTTCAGGGAAAACCTAGAAAATAATGCAAACTTCAGAGAAATTGTCTAGAATATGTAAGTTTGTACTCAACAAATCTATTGTATCTGTAAACTGATATGTCCCCATCGTTCCATATGAGTGTCATAAAACTTAAATTAACAAGAACAAACAACTTGAATACCATACTAATAAATGTTCAAGAAAAGCAAGGAAAGCAAAAATTCTTGTTGTCAAACCAGAGTTTAATAGTTTGTAGAAAATTTCTAGAACTAATTCTAAGGGAGTAACACTGCCATTATAATTTGAATTTAAAAGTTCTTTGATACATAAACAATGAAATATCATGCTTGTATGTGGCAAATGTTTATTGCAAATAAAATTGTTACCATAGATAATCATTAGGAGGATAGAAAAATGGTTGTCATATCAGTGATGGTGTTGGGGACCCATTGGCTTATCATTATTCCCACCCACAAAGCACCATTTTGCAGTTTAGGCATTAGCTGAGACTCTGGTGATCAGGGATCATGTCTTGGCTAAGTTACAGACATTTTATGACACCATAGTTAATTCACATAGGCTCATGGGCCTTAATTCTTGTCTAATTCCTCATCTCATTTTATTTTCTTTTTAGCATAATAATTTCAGACCACAAACTCAGGACAAGAACTCCTATGATGCCTGTATGCACTGCCATAGGATTGGGAAGCACCTGGTGGTAAAGAAAGATTTGATTGGTCTTGAGACTGGACTATCAGAATGGTAGGATGAAATGTAAGGTAATGTGTTTCTAGATAATTCCTAAGAGCTTAAGGATAATTCCTAAGAACAGTTTGAAAAGCTGTTTCCTTCAGGTGAAAAAGAATTTAATGTGCTACTCTAACAGATGTGTTGAGTCCAGAATTACAGACATGGTTGTAAATAGAACTGTACAAAATACAGGCAGGCTTTTTTGCCTAATGTCAACTTATTTGTGTATCTGCAATGAAAAATATATTGGGGTTTAGCCATAGCTCTTTGCATACTTACATGTTACTTCTTATGAGTTGCTGGCTGTGATGCCAAAATGTTGGCACATTTGCTGGTGTTTCCACTCATTCCTCTTTAAGTTTATACTGCTTTTGTGTGTATAGGACTATGTTTACATGTGTTTCTGTGTGTTTGTATAGAAGGTATACAGCAATGTGTATGTGTGAGATGCTGATTCACTTCCATAATGCATTAGATTTTACTTTCCACAAGCAGATCCAAAAAGCTTTTGCTATTTCATGTTTATACTTATGTTTTCCCAGTGGTGTCACTGTCCTTTGTTTGCTTGACAACTTTCATATTTTAATTTCTTGCAAAATACAGTATTTCAGTTGGTTGTCTTCCTCTCTAGGTTACTAAAGTTTGTTGAGGGGCACTTTTCTCCCCTCTTTACAGACTAGATGGGGAATTTGAACATCAAAGTATAAAGTTTTATAGCACAAGGATTGCTTTCTACTCCAGCTTTGGACACAAATAACACATTGTCATTGTTCATTAAAAACATTAATAAAGATAAGCTTTGGAAAGCAAGGGAACAATTACATTGCACAAGAAAATGCAGAAATAATGAGATACTAATCAGTCAATGACTCTTTTTTAACAAATGTGCACATTTGCACAATCGATGCACAAATCAAATAGGCAGAACTGTCTAGGTAAAGGGATTACTTTGATGATATTAATTCAGTTTCATGTTAATGTTAAACAGAAAGAAATTCAAGTCATTGGTATGTCTGTTACATATTTAGCCAAACCTCCTTCAGTAATTAACTTCAAACTCTGCTGTTTAATTTTCATGTTTTATATCCTTGTTTTTTGCTTTGCAATATTGTTAAAGACAAGTTCTTTCATTACCATAGCAGCCACAGAAACGTGATACTGTAGATATGACACATCTTTCACAGTACACGGAGCCATGGAAACTGAACTATGGAGTCTTTGGGGGCAGCAAAACTATGTTTGCAGTAGAAGCAATTCAAATACATCATTTAAACAAATGGTAGAAGTCTCACACAAAGTAATGCAAGGAAAGACTGAGGGTCTGTGCTGCTCCAGGAACCTTCAGATATTTCCTCTTGTTGCTTGTGGCCTTGAAATTTTAGGCATACTAGTCAGGAGATGGAACACTATGATCCCTTTGCAATGGAAAATATTTTTCTAAACCCACCAGTAATCTGGACCTTGTGACTATATTCTTTTTACAATACTTACCTTTCTAAAACTTCCCATTGTCTTCAGTTTCCAGCCATTATGCTCTTTAATTTACTTTTATTAAGCATCTCTGATCTGGGCATTGTGTAGTACATTATGGCAGATAACTTTGAATGTCTACAGATGCATCTCAACTCTATTGCAATGACTACGCAGTTGAAGAGAGCAAATGTTTTAGAAGTTCCTGCAGAAAAAAGTCAGTATGTAAACCATGTATTTGGGGACTTTTTTACTTAGGATTAACTTAAAATTCTTCCTCTTTAATTATAGCTGTTTTTCTATTTCATGCTCAGTTTGTAAAGACCTAAGGCATCCACTACTGAACACCAATAGCCACATAGCTGTGGAGCCAGCTAAGGTTTGTTGGTAATTCCAAGAAAAGATTGTTGGTAAGAACATGCTGTGAGAAAGAACAGGATCTGGCTGCAGAAGGAGCCATACTCAGCAAGGGCAGCACTTTTTGGGACAAATGTCCTTGTCCTGGCTACTGGAGATAAGCACAACATGGCACTGTGCAGCAGGAAGGAGGCCAAGAAGTGGGCATGGACCACCCAAGACCCCCAAAGCCTCTGACCTGTTTCCAGAAAGGTGTGAAAGAATGAGCTGCACATGAGAACTGACGGGCATAGAAAGAGATAAATTTATCTCCAAGGTGGGAAAAACTTATCTGTAAAAAGGTACCCCCAGCAATCTGGATGCATGTGAGCCCCAGGACACTGGACACCCCATCAGCTGGATCGATGCTGGAACCAGGACTGGTCTCATTTTCCCTCTTCCTTTTTCTCTCTCTCACTGACTAATTCATCCCTCTCTTTCTCTCTTTCCTTTTGCCATTCTGCACCACACCAAAAATGTCTGTCAAACTCTTTCCTGCAGTAGTGATCATAAATGAAAGCCAGGAGAGTGGGAAGATCAGGTAAAGTTTACCTGTACAGTCACTCAGTTCTTTTGACCTCGGACTTGATGAGTTCTACTGATAAATGAAGTGGGTTTTTTCCTCAGAAATGTGTCCAGTGTGTAAAGACCTGTAGTCTAAAGGGATGGCATGTGTGTTCATTCTCCAATATAGGGAAAACTTCTAAATAATAAAACATGAACTTCAATTGTACTCAATTCAATTGTAATCAATTGATTTCACAGGAGCTGTGATTCATCCTCAAAAAAGCTATTTCCTTCCTTTATAGATAAATTGTGAAAACTGCCTCCTTTCACTGCCAGCCTTACCATCAGCTGTTTTGCAAGATCTTTTGAACCATGTGGCATAGAAATGTAACACTGCAGCATCCCAGTAACCTGTAAATAAGTTTTACATCTATTATTTAATCCTTCTAACCTCCTGAAGGTGGAATAGGGAGTGTCCATCCTCTGGAGACTGCCTGCATTGATGCTGAGAAGGCGAATAGGAGCCCTGCAGGGTCACTCTGAGGACAGAAACATGACCAGCGCACTGGAACTAGTGCTGCTACTGTGATCCTCCTGAATTAAACTTCAAATGAACTCTGCTCTTCTCTTCAATTACTCTTGACTAGAAATAGCTACTGCTTGTTCTCATGTCCGAAGGAGAACATGATCTTTTTTAGCAGGACCTGCTTGATAGCACATATGTGATTTTATCCTTTCTCTGGCAATTACTAAATATGTGCTTAAAAAAATCGGTTAAGCATACAGTAACTGCTTTCACATTTAAATCAAATGCAAATTAGAGACCACCCAAATTAGAGACCACCAAAATAAAGGAGAAAGCATAAGCCTTCAGTTATTTGCAAGATTGCTAGGGTACTTCCGACTGACTCACCATGAAAGACAGAGCAGTACCCTGAGAAAGGAAGCACTTTGAAATGAAGAAGAAAAGACAGTACAACCCCTCACAAAAAAATGTGAACACTGCATTGTGCAGATTGATGCATGATAAAAGTCTCACTGGTCTAAATTGAAATAAAAAGCATTAAAGCCTATCCAAAAAAATTAAAGTGTCACCACTAAAATCAAGTTGTTTGGATATTACTGACAGTACAAGTTTATGTTGTACCTTTATATTTTATTTTACCTTTGCATATTTTAATAATATTGTAACTTCTAGAACAGCACAAACTTTCTATATGATTTTTGCTAATCTTGACCAGTTGTGTATATACATCTGTGTCTGCAGCTGTGTGTATGTCAGGTATTTTTCATATTTTTTATTAATAAATTTACTAACCATTTTTATTAAAATTTTTTGAAATCTTGTTTTTGAATGGTTAGACTTTTTCACAACTCTAAGTGTCTTGGGTTGTAATTTTTTGTAGGAGTATCAGCTTGGCTGTTGCTAAATTGAAACTAGAAGCAACTATCTTTTCCCCACATTGCATCACAAAAACTCAAAAACTTTTTGGATCAGGAACCTGCCTGTTGGAGCAGGATATTCAGTTTGAAAAATACTGTGAACTTATGAAAGCCAAGGTTGCAGAGGGGATTTCCTAATTTTTAATGCTTGAATTTCGCAACATCAGTGAGGTTTTTATAGATGTTTCCTAAATACAAAACTATCTAACCAATTATTTTATTCTTTAGGTATTGTCTCTAAGCACTTAAATCTTCTTGTCCTCAAGAATACAGAATATGCTCTCAAGAAATAAACAGGGCTCTATCATGGTCTTTTACCTGCAGACTTGCACTCATGTACCTTATATGTGCTCTTGCACTTACATTATNCGGCAGCAGAGAGAGTAGCAGTTTATACAGTATTTGAAATTCCAAATTTTTCCATAGCACCTGGTTGGATGTCTGTTAAGCAACTTTTAAAATGTGGTAGCAGTGGAGATTAGAGAACCTTGGTTCCTTATCAGGACAATAAACAGGTAGAAGTTTAAAAAATAATAAAAATTTCATCTAAACAGTTTGCAAATCTATCTCAGTTTCTAGGATTAGCATTTTAATGAGGAAAGAATTTAGTTTGAGTGGGCAAAACACAGTTTTATTTCTAATTTCCTTGCTGACTTTATGAAATATGAACCAGTTCTGACTATACTATTTCAAAGCAGTAATTAATCTGTTTCTTTTCACTAATTCTTTCCATGCATCCAACGGGTAATGTATCAATAAATGCCTGTGTCACTGTCAGTCCAGCAGTTCAGTCAATCAAGGTAACTCAGTTGTCGTGATAAAGATTTCTCTCTCACTCCCTTGTGGAAAAAACAGTAGTTAACACTAAGAATTGTTTCTAACAGGAGATGCAGGGTGGTTTGCACTCTGAGATACAAAAGGGCTTTCAACCTTAAGATGTGTTCTGTTTTGCACAGGTGATCTACTTGACTAGCTGTTTTCTTGAAGTTATTTTAATACTGTTAGTTTTTCCTATTTTTCACTTCTATTTTCATTGCTCAGGTTTAATTATGGAATCAGATCTTGGACAGTCACTAGGAAAGCAGCACTCTTATTTTTTCAGGAAAGCTTTCTCTGTGAGAGGTTATTTAAACTATCTATCTGGAATTTTGGTCATTATTGTATGGGAGAAAGAATATAAAGGAAAGGAAACTAGAAAGAAGAACATTTTTTGTTTTGGGCAATGTGCTGCCTTAAAAAAAAGTGAAGAAGCATTAATTAAAGATAATTTGGGAGCACTCTTTGTATACGAATACTACATTTTGCTTGTCCTGAAGAACATGACAGTTCTGAGTTGGAGTTTATTATGAAGATATGAGTGGAATATAGTATGATATGTTCATCACAGTAATGGAAGTTTAAACACAATTCATATTTAACAATGTTTTTTTAAAATAACTGATTGGAACCAAAGGAATGTCCCTAAGATTTGGGAATTTTAGTGAGCAGATACACAGGAAAATCATTCAGATAGCAGTCACATGCAGGTATAGAAAAAACCAATCTGTTTCTATGTTTTCGACTACTATCCCGTTTATTTTCAGGGTTTTTTTTTTTTTTATAATCTATCTAGGTTATGTTTTCAAGATGTTTGAAAACCCTGTGGTTCCATTAGAGTTTCCATTAGAGTGGATCTAAGTCTTTCTTGGAGGGCAGTGCCTCACACTGGTTGCCTGATCCTGCACACCCTGTGGTTTTATCAGTGCTGCTCCGACTAGACAGATTACATCACTTGTTCTGTGGTATACATTCTGTTTATATAACCTAGTCTGAGTCTTTGCTTCTTTTGTAAGAGCAAGCCTGTCTTGGCTCACATTCAGCATGTGATTTACCCCCAGTTCCTCCTCAGCCAGCTGTTCTGTCAATGGTATTTGTATAGTTGGTAGATTACCCCTGCTTTCTACAGTACTTTTATGCATGCCTGCTGGACTTCATTCAGGTCATGTCACCACTCAGCACTGCCTTCCATTTTGATAGCTAAATATTAATAAGGCCACTATGGGTATGGATTTCCAACAAATTATGCACCCTTTCTATGTTAAGGGAGTTAAAAAAGGGTTCTGTAAGCTGTTGATGAAGATGTCTTATGGGACAGCTGTCGAAAGCCTCTATAGTGTCTGGAAACACTGAATTATCTGCTGCATCCTCAGCTGTAGGTCCTGTTACTTTATAGTAAAAACTTGACATTATTTCATAGAATCATAGAATGCCTTGAGTTGGAGGGGATCCATCAGGGCCATTGTTAGTGAGATTTTCTTGGTCATTGGACACTTCATCCTTCTTTCCATCTCTCCAAATAAAGTTATGCATTGTATTTTCCCTCTGTAGAGATCTCTTATCTCTGTTTTCTTTCACAAGAACTCGGAGGACTGCTTATGCCCTGAGGTTGTATCAGCAATTTTGCTAAGTAAATTTTGATGGTGAGTCAAACCAATATGAAAGTTACTTTGAGTTGTTTTCACATATAACATATTTAAGAATTGCCTAGCTTGTTCTTCCTTTATAAATTCAAGCTGTATATTTTAGCACTCAATGAAGTGTGTTAACTTCCTGTTCTCAAATGCTATCTTTAGCTCTGTAACTTTGCCTCTCTCCTATTATTTTTGTATTATTCTTACAG
>VWYI01022644.1:0-101531 GCA_013399455.1 Anthoscopus minutus
TATATATATATATTTTATATATATATATAGAGAGAGACATACATATATAATATGAAAAGGTTTTCCACCCAGAGGGTGGTTGGGCACTGGCACAGGCTCCCCAGGGAAGCCACAGCAGCAGCCTGAGAGAGCTCAAGAAGCATTTGGACAACACTCTCAGGCACATGGTGGAATTCTTGAGGTTGTCCTGTGCAGGGCCAGGAGTCCTGTGATTGTGATCATGCCATGATCAGGCCATGATCCTTGTGAGTCCTTTCCAACTCGGGATAGTCTATCATTCTATGATTCTATTTGAAAACAGCAGCATGAATTCAGATCTGACTGAAGCTTTAAATTGATTTCCTCAGCTGTTTAGGTTTCAGTCAGACCATAGCTTAACTTCAAAATAACCGGCAAAATGCTGAATACATCAGAAGAGCACTGGGACTTTATCTTGCATAATTTAACTGTGAAATATTTTCAAAGTTTTCAGTATTTCAACTGAGACCCAAGATGTACCTGTCTGAATACAAACATTCCAAATGCATATCATGCAGATGAGATATGAGGAGCATTTTCCCCATACAAGAGTTAATGGTTCCAGTCATAAATCTTGTCTTATGGATTAAGCCCAGAGGATCAAATGCAGAGATTTATTACTTCATTTATTACTCCATCTGAGTTAATCACTTTCAGGAAATAGTTCATTCGGTGAAACTAGAATGCTTTTTTATAATCAGGTCATGGATTTCTCAGGCATACTTGTTATTTTTTATGACTGTTTTATAACATTTATAGTGCCACGTGGGGTTGCACATAGAGCAAACCTACCAGTGCCCCATAGAGGATATGGGTTCAAGTTTGGAGCCTACCTCTACTTTCATGATTTGTTAGGCTGCATTCCTTCCTGCCTCCAAAATGTTCTTGTTCCAGATCCAGCACAGTTTCCTTCACCTCCTTTCACTAAAAGCAGTGAGTTTCCTCTGTCCCTACCACTTCCAGTCTTTCCTGAAGTGCAGGTATCGGTGGCGTGTGGTTTAACAATCCTCACAGGCCTGTGAAAGGAGGTCTGCAGAGCAACCCACAGCAGAAGGCAGATCTGGAGCCTTGGCCCTTCCCAGTTTTTGGCATGTTACATAATAGAAGGAAACAGCATTTTTAGAAAACAGCTGCTGCTGTCTCTGTCCACAGGTCCAGATCTCAAAGATATCTGAATGCCAAACCCTGCCAAAACCTACAGTTCACAGATTTCCCAGACTCAAAAGGAAAAACATACCTGTACAAGGCTTGTAGCTCTCAGACTGCATTTCTTTTTCAGTTGATAATAGGGAGCCTTCCTCCATAGGAAAGGTGTAATTAGCTTTTCTGTCCCAGTTCATTTAGCAGTGGAGATAAAGCTGGATATAATCACTGGAATGCTGCTTAGACACACTAATGCAGCAGCAGTGATAAGATCTAATGTAATGCTGTAGGACACTGAAACAGAAGCAAACTGCACATCCAGAGGAACTAAGCTAAATTGTTTTCCGGGCTCAAAATAAATAAAAAAGGACTGGCATTTTCCTTATCAGGGACCAAAAATTTAATGTGATTAATTCTTCAATTTAGCTGTAGTTTATTTGTGCATTAGAGATAACAGCAAGGCTGTGGGTAAAATCCAGCTCACTCCTTCTCCTGACTATTAATAATGTCTGTAGATCTTTTTCACTCCCTGAAACCAAAACAAACCAAATTATAAACCCCCCCCCAAAAAAATTACAAACAAACCAAAAACAACAAAACAAACCAAAAACACCAACAACAATTAAAAAACCCCCAAACAAACACAAAGAAACCAATAAAGGAGATATGTTAATCAGAAAATGCATTTAATGTATTTGCCCTCTTTTTCCCTGAGAACATCTCTTCAACATTTTTATTATCACTGCACATTAATCAGATTTATATTGCTATTCCCTCTATTTTTTTAAAAAAAGGAGTCTCTTGAATATGTAAAGTTACAGAAATGCAGCACACAGAGTGTAACAAGCACAGCAAACACACACTACCTAGATACACTCACATAGATTACATAAAAGACCCCAGAATGGTTTTCAATTTTTTGTACAGGCATCTTGCATTACTCAGAGCCTAGATAAGACAGTCACAATGGAGCTCTCCTTGCTCTGAGGATTGCACAGAGATGTAGCAAGGGAGAATGTAGGAACCACAGGGATATTATGCCATCCTATACTTGTATCTGCTGCATGAGTTGTGGCCAAGGGTGAGGATAAATGCTACAACACTCAGCAGTGAAAAGAAGTCATCAGATTATGCCTGGGAGAATATCCAAGGGATTAGGTTTTCTGTATATTGCCAGCTCAGCTGCAAGATTTTCTACCTGTATCCCAGTATTGGTGGGTAATGTTTTTCTTGCTCTTCTCCCACTTCTCTTATTTGTGAAGCATTATTATATATTCACTCACACGCATTTTCTTCCCTTGCTTTCTGAGATACCTTTTTGAACAGGCATAAAAGGGACAAAAAAGGCTTCCAGATGTGCATTAGGCTCAGAGCAAAATATCCTCCTGTCCCCCTTTTATCACCTTATTTATACATGATTCTTTGTCATTGTCTGCAGGTAAATGCAGGTAAATAATTATGGTTAAAGCAGATGTTCACATGAGGCAGAAGGGAAATACACCATGGAGGACAGAGCAGCAATGTCTCTTTTACTAGCAGAAGCAGAGGGTACAAATTAAATGTTCTGTGGATAATGTGCTCTTTAGGAAATAAAAAAGCTTTGCTTTGTCTTGGATCCAAGAGTGCTGCATCAAATCAAGCTTAACTAAGGCTCTCTCAATCTACATAAAGTCTCAGGGGACCTCAGGAGCTCAAACCTGCAGTATGTCAAAAGAAAACCGCACAGAAATTGCAACAGTACCAACCCCAAAATTCCAGCAGCGTTCCAGCACCCTGCCCGGCAGAGCAATGGGACCATGTCTGCTGCAGTTTAGTCTTTAACTACTGAAGAGATACTGGTTTGGTTTGCCTTTTTTTACCTCCCTCCAAACACTTAAGGGACCAGCACTGAAAAAAGGTTGATCATTTCCTGCAGCAAAAATACCTAATGTAGGAACTCATTTAACCTCACGCAGATTGTATGATAACAAGCCACAGAATATCTGATGAAGAATCAACAGTGGTAGTTGTGATGATCCGCCAGAGTTTTGCTTAAGCATGTTACATTTGACTACCACCTAAAAAGAAAAGTAGCCTAATCAACAAGAAAGAATTAATTTTTGCAGGAAAGAAGTACATTTCAAAGGTCTCTAAAATTGCAAAAAGAGTGAGCAACAGAAACATACTTACTTATCATCAAATTCTTCAGAATATCAACAGTATCCTACTGTTCTGCTACCTGGTTTTAATTGCCTCATCCTTTTACATTCATTTTCTGTGTGCTCAAAGAAGTTTGATAGTGTGGAACAAAAAAATTCAGCGAGAGGGAAGGGAACTGTAAACTCAGGATACCTGCCAGCTTGCCTAACCCTCTAGAGAACTTCAGGAAGACAAGAAAAAAAACTATATTGCATTTCACAGCGCTAGGGAGAACCAGACCTTTCTGGACCACAGCACTACATGCTTAAGAAATGTACCAGTTCTCATAGCAAAGGAAATTTTATTTGTCACATGTGTCACAGTATGTCTTAGCCTCGCTTGCTCTGGATCAGGACACGTTCCTAAGACTCTCTTTGGCCCCTCAGACTGCTGTGATCTCCAGCCAGTGTTGAGCAGAGCATTCTCTTCATGAAGGAGTCTGCCTACTTAAAAACAACAATTTCCCATAAAATTTGGACTGAGAAAAATTGAGAGGAAGAAAAGTGGGGCAAGCAGCAGGATTAACTTCTCAAGGGATTAACTTCTCCTCCAGGTTCCTGAGTACAGCAATGTGTCAAGAGCTGATGGGCACTTCTGACAGGTTGCTCCCTTGCAGGAGCTCCAAGGGATTTGAAAGCAGTTTGTGTAGGGAAGGCGACAGTTTGGAAAGTGAAGCACCAAGTCTGTCAGTCATGAAGACAAAGATAAAACATCCAAACAAAAAAAAGACAAAGCTGCTGTCTCATTCCCAGTTTGCTGGGATTTTTCCTTTCGCAGAAGAAAGAGCTTGTAGAAAACAGAGCATTACAGTGAAATTTCTAGAAGTCTTTTGTCCTCCAGCTGCAGCTTTCTCCCTTGCCTTGTGAGAGGCACTTAAGGAAAAAAAAAGTGTTTTCTAAGTGAATTGTGCAGGATTCCCATTTATCTTTTCAATATTGTTTAATTTTCATTTCTTTCTTAAATTTTTCTTGATCACAATGAACCCATTGGGAACCAGATCTGAGAAGGAGATTATTTTAAATTCTAATCACAGCAGAAGTTATTTGTACAAAGTATTTCTATAGAATGGATCAGGTCACCTAGTAAGTTAACCCACACAGACACCCCTTAATAAGGCACGCTCTTCATTATCATCCCTAGAGATACAGAATGCACCATCAAAGCCCTGTGACATCCAATACTGTGGAGTAAGACCTTTTTTTGCAGTAGGACTGCGATTGTACAAAACCAACATAAAATCAATACACCTGACTAATGAAGGATCCCTTTGCTTATGTAGCCATACCCTGAAGCTGCTAAAAGCCATCAGCCTAGGGCTTACATCAGCTGCTCTGGGACCCCTTCTAGAGACGAGCAAAGATGCCAATGGGACAGAAGGGAAAGGATTTCTCCTTGAATCAACAGTGGTCACCTCATTTCCTTTGGAGCAGAGAGCTGATACAACGTGGAGCAGTCTCCAGAGCCCCGGCAGGGACAGACCTGCACAGGAACTGAGGGACACAAGATGCCACAGTCCCGATCTGACCTCCAAGCATGAACCTGGCTGAGATTTTATATTTCCAAAGCAAAAATATCAAATCAAAGCAAAATATAATTACAGACATGATACACTGATTGGAAAGGGTTTACTAACTGCAGCACTCAGGCTTAAATCTCAAAGTCCCTGAGTTTCTTAGCAATTTGGAAGGATTAATTTTGCCTACTACATATTCTGGACTGTCCTAAGAACCGCCGTTAGCAAGTGGGTTTGGTTAATCTTTTGATTAATCTCTTTTCAACAGGGGGAATTGGTTTTGCCACCCAATTACTATACAGCAGGCTAAATTCTGTTCTCATCATTTGACTTATAAATCTTCCTGTTCTTCTTTTTTTTTCTTCCCTTGTGTTTCTAAAAACATGCTATCAATAAATAATTGAGAAAAAAACTAATTTATACTCAAATTCTTAGAATACAAAACCCATACAGATGACATCATATAGGTCACCAGCTGTAGTGCAGCATAATACAGAATCTGCAGACATTCTGTTAGACAATTTCAGCAATGAGGAATACATGATAGCATAAACAATTTCACACAATGATCACAAAATGAACCTGCCCTTCCATTGCCCTCCTATTCTTCCACTGTTGTTTCAGATTTGCCTCTCTATTACAAGAAATTATGCCTCCTGGTTTTCTTAGACAGCATCTAAGGGATTGCTCTGTGTGACGGATAGCAGACAGCAAAGCAAGAGGTGAGCGTGACTCAAAGCACAAAACAGGCCTTGTCTTGTGAAGTCCCATGCAATGAGCACTGAGGATGCCAAACTCATGTGTTATGTGCTATATAAGAGTGAATTTTTTATTCACTCTAAACACAGTTACCTGCTTTTACCCAAAAGCTTCCTGTCCCAATTCAGACTTAAATTCCAAGATTTTTGCTTAAATACTCGAAGCACGGAAGAGACAGAAGAATGATGTATCATACATCCCAGAATGTTGCACAGCAGTATGGGCACAAGAAAAATTCTGAATGATGACACCAGGACAAATCCCTCTGTGGCACAAGGATCCTCTTAAAGAATGACACATACCCAGCTGAACTTCTGCTTTTAAAGTCAAGCCTGAAAAATCAACCCTGCCAATGGCATGAAACCCTTCAAGACAGTATCAGTGATCTTACCTGAGAAAAGCCCTCCTGTAACCAACCAGAGAGTCAGCCCAATTGATCCGTCTTGAAAATAAAGGTATAAATGCAGTTTGTCTAAATTTGAGTTGATGGCCCTAGGGAAGGCAAATATTTCAAACCAGATGCTTAGACCATTAGACCATCTGCTCTAGAAGTGTATGAAGAGCCAACTGCTACAATGGAATTACATCTCTCTCTCATTTTCTCCTTAAATCAATAGGTCTCTCTACACAGTTTATATTGAGTATTTTACTTTTCATCTCTTTCTGCACTTGTAAATCCTAAGGATCTCTTCCCTCCGTGGACTGTGAGAACAGGAGTGCTAGTTGATTCCCACCAGGCAATGGTATATCTTCTTTCAAATTATAAAAACAGAGTAACATTTATTAGGAGTATATACTTTTAAAAATATATGACTAGTTTGTGCAAAATCACATCAAAACATTATCCAAATAATTTGTTATGTAAATGGTTTCATGTGTAACACTGCTTTCTTCCCTTTATCAAATGAAAGCAGTCTGTATCTTGACTTTTAATTTTGGGGATATATGTTACTTAGAATTTTTTGCAAAGTAACTTAGAAGAATTAGTTATTTAAATCATACCTGATTGGGGTTTTCCTTTCTAATTCACTGATTGAGGTAAGTTTATTAAAAATGAACAATAGAAATTAAGGAATAACATGTAGCAGGTAGGAAACAACACACCATTAGTGTTAAAATTAATAAGCTGTAGGTACTTTGGGAACCCCTGGGTCCCCCGAGATCATTCCTTAGTAACTTTGGGATTTTGATGCTGGGTCTCTCAGTGCACAGAGCCACTTACCACCTTGATCAGTGCTTTTGTTTTACTTCTCTCTCTCCCCCTCTCTCTCAAAGGCAATTAACCTTAATCAAATAGCAAAATTAAAAAGGAAATAAATAAAATAAATGACTTTATGATTTATCAGAACCATCTAACTTATGGTTGCCCAGGTCAGTCCTTCCACACTTTGTGCAGCTGTAATAAAGAACTAACCAAAATAATGTCTTGTCATTTGTTGCTCTGAAAGCAACTGGAAAAAGGGGGAAATACCAATCAGATGGTAAAACATGAATAGCCCTATTTATACTTCATGTGAGCATTAAGTACATGGAATTGAAATAGGATATCTCAGAAGTCCTGTGGTCTGTGAAAGGAGGCAGAATTTTATTGAATCAGAGATTGGGAGTTTATTTCCTCGTGCTGCAGCATCCTGGTTGCCATTAAACTGACTGCTTCTGTTCTCCCTGCCTTGGTGACTGCATGTGGGTGACAAGGAAAGTCATGGTACAGGTACATGTCCATCAAGAACAACATCAGCAAGAGAGAGACACAGCCGCACCAAAACAGCCTGCCTGTTCATACAGCATTGGGCAACAGCTTCCAGACACGACCCAGTATTCAATGGCATGCCAGAACTGAATGTGCCTGTATAACAAGCTCCTCACATACGAGCAACCTAGGAGCATCCCCAAAAAACCAGGCTGCTGAAATGGCTGAACTGTGCTCCTCACTATTTCAAGCATTTGTACCTTGAGCTGATTGAATCTATGTGCACTAGAACACATCCAAACTTAATTTTTCACAGTTGTTCATGAGCATATTTTATAGATTACATTTCTTTTATCCCAAACTCAAAAATATTTATCATGGTAGTCAAGAAATTACTCTTTACATTTTAAAAACCCCAAAACATTAGGGTTGAAAAACATATGTATGCTTAAAAACAAAGTTACTTCCTTCCTCATGGCCTATTTGCAGTAAGCTTGGCATGAAACAGAAACTGGGAGCAAACATAGTGATTAAATAACAAAATCTGAATAACTGTAGTTTTCTTCTCTTTCAGATGAAATGTTGTTGGGATTAGAGGAAACATTTGCTCCTAGTACTTAGGATTTTTTATCTGTATTAAGTCAATTGAATCTTAATAGGGTGATTCCCTTGTTCTTTATTTAAAACTAAGAAAAAGTTGGAATACAAATAGTGTGAAAAGGCTGGACTTTATATTTTATGTGCATCCATATGGCATGCAGGGCTGCTGATTTCAATAATAATGATTTTGAATTAAAAAAAAACTCAATAAATTTGACAACAGTCAAATGGGAACTGCTGGAGGAAAGTTTATTATCATGGGAATTTCCCCAGTCCTCAAAGTGGCACACCTATCTCCTGCATCCCAGTTTCAACCAGCTATTGCTAATGATGTTCCCTGCATCCCAGTGCATCTCTGTGGAAAAGAGGAACAGGATCAGCGTGGGGGTGGGTGGCACTTTTCCATTGTGTTACATTAATTCAGCACACTACAGACATAATTAGCTAGGATGCCTCAGCCTTGTTTACAACCAAGTTCTTTCAAGGCTTTGTTTTACTAATTTGTAAAGTGGTGAGTAATACTGAATATCCCTAAGCATTTCCATTTTCAAAATGGCATCATAGTTGAGCAGTCTCCAAATTAGTAACAGTTATGTCACAATCAGTCTACTGAGAAAGTGTGTTTACTTTTCATTAAAAAATGAAGAACCAAGTCAAGGATAAATGGCTCATATACATCAACAGAAGTCGTCTGCAGATCCATGGCTAGCACCTAGGAGCACTAAGTCCACGGTTAATCTATTATCTAGAAAACTCCCAGCCCATTACAGTAACAACAATGACAAAATGGTGGTTTGCATTAATATTTCAGCATTTCTGGTTGTGAGTAGGACAGCAGAAACAATGCACACAGTCCAGAGAAAGGCACCCATGAAATGAAGTTGACTGTGACTGCACTTAGGCGCTGCTATAATTCAGGCCAGCTGGAGGCATTAAAACTGCACCAGTGCCTAACAATGCAGGGTCCTTGAGTCTGCTTGCTGCAAGACTCATCTGTGAGGGAAGAGATGCAACACCTTGCCGACTGTCTCATTCAAACATGCAGAGCACACTAGGAAAGCCAGAATCCCTTCTGTACATGTGGAAATATCTTTCAGCAGTGCACTTTTACTCCCAGCCTTAGCATTTGCACAAAAGAGGCTAAGGAGAAAGAAGGGAGTCCTCCAAAGCACTCAAGAAATTTCTAGGTCAATGGGAATCACAGCAGCACCCAGTCCTAAGTGTTTTAACTGATGTAAGAACACGAGAAATTAATAAAGCCAAGCTGCAAGAACCAATTTCATCTAATATTGCTTGTAATCAGTACCAAGAAGATGCAGAAAGTCGGCAGACAGAGTTTGGTGAAAGGCCAGGAGGTTAATTTGTCATTTGCATAAGTCATTTAGAAGAAGAAACTATTTCAAATTATGTATCCACGACACATTACACATGAATAGATGAACAGTAATCCTGAATAATAGTTTGGTGTGTATGTGTAGAGGCAGGGGAAGGAAGCTGCTTTGATAAAAGAGCATAATTTGCAAGCATTAGAGCAGGGGGATGAAACTGCCCAGGTTACAGACTTACAAGATGTGAAGGAAAGCAATTTGAAGATGCTGCTTCACTGCAGTCATTTTGTTTCATCCCTAACTTGAAGAGAGGAAGGTAAAAATAGCCTTGTATGCACATCCTACAAAGTTTCATTGCAGCAGTGGTCCTGATGGGGCCATCCTACCATCCAGGACAGCTCATCTTTCTCCAGACTATTTTATGCCATTTTAAAACATCACTGCTGGAACAGTGTTTCCATTATGAGGAGGTGTAAAAAGAGAGCTGTTTTGTCCAATGGTTGAATGTGATGGGAGAGGAGGGGGAGATGGGAAGGGGAGACACACACACTTCATTTTCCCTGAAGAGCAGTGTGAGATTTCCAATCCTCAGCTATAACACATAAAATATTAAGAACCAATTTTCAGCTGCACCTCTGTCACTTCCATTATCATTCTACACGTCCAGAGGTGATAATGGACTCAGTAAATTGCAGCCTCTTTCCATCCCAGACCACAAGGGCTTTCACCTGGGGACAAGTCTGCACAAGGGGTGGCCCAGATATATGCTAATGGCATCCAGCAGCAAGGCACTAGGGAAGACAACAGGATATGTTCAACAAAACAAGGTACCCTCTAACAAAGGCAGGAAAACAGATGCCCAGGAACAAAGGAAAATCAAAAACCAGAGAACTTGATCCCCAAGTTGTATTCCTATCCTCAAAGAATTTGGCTGCAAATACAGTCAAACTTCTTTTTGTTCAGACACATCCTATCTGAGCTGCTCACTGCTGTGGTACAGCTGCAGTGCCAAACGGTACTGAGAGCGATGATTTTTTAATTACATTGTGACAGCAATATGGACTGTGGCATGGCTGATGACAGAGCTGCAACTGGTATTCAGCACATCCACTGAGCTCACAGGCATGTCTCAGAGCCAGGCAAACAAAAGCCACTCAATGACAAAATATTGCTGCTGCCAGCTGCAGCCTTTGTATGCTCCCAGCTCTGCTTCAGATTCTGGGACATCACACTTCTGGTGACACATACTGGATTGCATGAGAAATCACCCAAATCTTTAAATAATTTAAGAATAATGACAGTGTGAAAAAGCCTCCACAGATCATAAGCATAAAAGGTATCAGCTTCTTTCTCATGGATGGAATAAGACCAAATCTCAAATCCAGGAAGCAGATGGAAAGTGTCCAGTTGGTATTAACAAAATTGGGATCACGCCCAAAACACTGCAGGGCTCTCCAGTTTTAAGAAGCAGCCTTCAAGGAATAAACTGCAAAAATGGCAAGCCAGGCTGCAAGGATGTTGGTCAGTACTGGGAAACCCTGAACAGTTACCTCCATCAGGGCTGAACAACCTGATCTGCTCAGGTCGTGGGGACAGCATCCCTCCTGCTCAGGTGCCATAAGCATCACATTTTTTTTCCCAGAACTGTGACATCTGTTAAAGCTTCCATCCTGCCACGCAGCTGAAGAAGGTAAAGTGCACTTTGCTACTACATGCTCTACTTCAGCAGTTACTATTTAATTATATTTTTTCTCCAGCAAAGCATTGTTCATGTACAACAAGAGAACAAGGACACCTGGAACACAGCTAGCACACCAACATGTTATTTGGTTCCACACTCCCTCAGATGCAAAACCAAGCTTTACAGTTTAGATGACCAACACAAGGGGAAAAAATGTGGACTACTAACTTCTGAGAGTTCAAGAAGTCGCATCTTATACGGACTTGAATACCACAGCACCACATGCAGCTCACTAATGTCACTTAGTGGACATGCAGCTCAACCCGGAGTTCTACACAGCCCTAACAGCAGCAAAGAATTACAATTTACTTGCTTCTAAACTATCCCACTTAGGCATTGCATCCTCTTACTTATCAGCATATCAGCACTTAACAATATTTAAACATTTTTGTGTCTGCTAAGCTGTGCATCAACTTTACCTGTGCTTGTACTGCACGTGCTAACAGGCATATCATGCATAGCATGGTATTATTTTGGGAAGTCAAACAGCAGCACTTGATCCAAAGTTGTAAGCTGGCCACAATTAGCTCTCATAAGAATTACAATTCTCAAAGTTCATGAGGTTGGATTACTCCAGCTGCATTTCAACAAGTACTAATTTTGCATGTGCCAGTCTCCTCACAAAAATTTCATTTCTATGAATTTTTAATGACGCAAAGCAATTTTTTCAAGGTCACTGAGAGACCGAGCAGTTATTCATACATTAAATTTGCGCACAGTTTCTTGGCAGCTTTGCAAGAAAGTGAGCAAGGATGGTGTGTGGTGGCAGTTGGGGGAGGAAAGAATGGTGGTGTAAAATAGCAGAAAGAAAGCTAAAGAAAAATGAGGCAAAACAGTTGATGGGGAACTAACTTTGAAAACAAACTCACAGGGTTTATTCTGGTCCTAAATGAGAAAGGAGGGAAAATTTGTGCTTTGGGCACATATGTAAACATTTAAATCCTCTTCTTAGCATTTTATTTAGGTTGAATAAAAAGGTGAGTGGGAGATCATTAGAGATTTCATTTTATTTTGGCTTTTTTAAAAGTCCATTTATGTCACAGCAGATTTTCCACTAACCTAAATGTGACAGTATCAAAATAGCTGCTTTGCCTCATTAACCAGTTTTGTGAAAAAGCTGGCATGACACTGATGGAAATTAACAATTCAAATGGTTCTGGCAGCCATGAGAGCGCCCACTTCCAAATATTTCACCTCCTAACATCACCAGAATCTTACAGGAGCTTAGTGCCTGACAGATATGTAGCACTGCCACACTCTAAGCTGTTTGGGACAGACAGCTCAGAGTGTTTTTTGATATTCATCAACTGTTTCATTTTCCACACTTCAAGCTGCAATCGTTTAACAGAGCAAACAATTCCCAAGAAGAGTGGGTAGATCCCCAACCTCACTGCTGCAGTGTGTGCTGGGGTGGCCCACACTACAGCATACATGTACAAAACGTAGCAACATTGCAGGTAAAGCTTGCTACCTGGGAGATAATTCAGCCCAGCCTGAGGTCCTGATTCACCTCAACTACGTCACCTGTGTCCCCAAGCCTCTGTGGTCAGCCCAGGCAGTGGCAGCTGGTGCTGTGCAAGAATGCATGTTGTGTCCCCAGCTGGCTTATGTGTTTTCCAGCAGTGGCTGAACAGCTCGTGCAGCCTGTTAAATCTGTTCAGCCGGACTGCTTTCCCTACCAAGGAAAGGCTGCTGCCATAAGTGCCGTCCTCATCACCCCTGTCATTCCCATTCGGGTGAGCAGAGGAGATGTCCTGCTGGCAGCAGCGGCTCAGGCAGCAGGAGAGCTCCAGGAAAACCGCCTGGAGGAATCCTTGGCCTGCGCACACATTTCCAATTCACCTGCATTTAATGCCATTAATATTTCAGCAGCTGCAGTGCCAGGGTCAAACTGAAATTTTGCACTCTCTGCTTCACTCGGAAATGTCAGTCTCAGACCTTCTGATGGATTTTTTTTTCCTTTGGACACTGGTGAATGAAGAATAAAAACAATAAATGAAAGTAGCAAAAAAGTTTACAAAAAGGTCAGAATTCACATTTCTACAGCCTGTAATTTAAATATAGCTTTGTACAGAAGTTGACCTTGCTATCTGTCCAAGGCTTAACATAATATGGAATACAAAGGGTCCACCAGTAACACTGGATTTTCTCTTTCCCAGCAAAATCCACAACAGCACAGGGAGTGAGCAGACAAAATGTTCTGCACCTGGTGCATAAACCCACTGTCTAAGAGGAACCTCCCCATCCTCTGCAGTCTTGCTGTAGGCCTGAAAGCAGCAAGGCCACATATCTGGTGTGGTACTGATCCTGAGAAGCACTGGAGATGGGAGGCATTTCCCGAGTTATAGGGACAGTGTAATATAAGTGCAACACAAAGAAACAGAACAGCATCTGCAGACCATCTATGGGAACATCTAAGCACATGAAAACACTCCATGGAGAACACTTTAGGAGCAGCTGGAATATGAGCCTGATCCTGAAACCTGGGTAAAGGTCAGCTTTCATTCAGATAACATATCACTTGTCACAATTCAAGTCACTGTACCCTGTACCTTACTATATGCTAAAGTATATAGAAACTGATCATCATACACACAGACATACATGTGTACATATATGTACACACACACACACACACACACACACACACACACACTGTAGATTCACTGTTCCCTTTCTTTAAGAGAGTTAACTTTTAAGCCCTCAGATTTCCCTGGAGATTTTCACATAGAAGTCGTTCACCTGTTAAACTTGGTCCCTTTTTGTTAATGTTAATACTATTTATCTAGGTAGGGAAAAAACCCAAACAAAAAGCACTACCTTATTTTTTTCTTATAAACTTAAAGTTAAGAAAAAAAAACCCTAAAAGGATCCTCTCAGCTTCCTGACACCTTTGACACATTGTGAAGACAATCAATACAGAAAACTAAGCCCAGCAACATGATTTTCACAGTGTTGTGGTTTAACCCCAGCTGGCAATAAACCTTCACACAGATGCTCAGTCAGCTCTTCCCTGGTGGGATGGGAGAGAGAACAGAAAGGGTAAAAGTGAGAAAACTCCTGAGCTGAGATAAAGACAGATTAAGAGGTAAAGTGAAAGTCACACATGCAAGCCAAGCAGAAAAAGGAAATTCACCACTTCCCATCAGTTTATAGCTACTGTGAAGAAAATTAACTCCCCCCATCCAAACTGGCACAGACATGCCAGAGATTCACTGGCCATATAGATGCTCCCATTGACTGCATGGGTTGAAGTCCCCTCCTTGCCTTCAGCCAGGAAATATTCTACAGAAAAATGCCAGCCTACCTTCAGTTAAGGAAAGACTCATGGTATCAAAGGGATGCACAGTTTGGGAAGCTCTGCTCCAAAGGTAGAGCTCTCCTTTTTAAACAATTGTCCTTGCAGCTTGGCCATTGTGAGATGCCTCCAGTCACAGTGCCAAGCAGCAGGAGGACGGAGTCATGGCTGCATCTAGTCTCTGCTTCCTACATTATTCCCAATGGCACAAACTTCTCTGATTATTAACTCTGGGGAACTTCTGGAGGTGTCAGCAAGCCACAAAAAACCTCAGAAAAAGCAGTTCAGACAAATAAGTGCATAATGAACTTGGGTGCCTGAAGTGGAGTTTGGTTTTCACTATAAACTCCGTTATTTTGATGGTTTTCTTGTTTTATTTTCAGTGGACTCATCCTCAAAAAGGCAGTCTGAAGCAAAAACCACCTGCTGATGCTTTTCATCTATATGTTGTTTTTTCTGCAGTGACTTTCCAGCGACTCAACAGACCGGACTATACTATATCCTTTTCTCTCCTTTAGCATATGGGACCAGATTTACTACTTCCTGACCATCACTTAGAAATGAGCCTTTCACTTATGGTCTGTAGAAGTTACTGAGCTGTTAAGTGTTTAAATACCTCCCTCTCTTCCTCCCTCCTGCAGATAAAAAAAAACCCAGACGAAGGAGTGCCAAAATGGACCTCTAATTTCTCTGAAGACTGATGAGTCATCGTGGATAGGTCAGCTATAAATTTAACAAGGTTCCCAGGAGCACTGTTATGTTCCCTCTAGTACTAGGTATACCAGAAGTAGTATTAAAAATTAAAACGTTGGCTGTTAGTTTTAATGAAAGAAAATTAAATTAATAAATATTAATAATTATATTCCCAAAATAGTCCCGTGAGCAAAAAAAATTAAAACTTAAGTCTTCTATGCAAAGAATAAATGCTATAAAATTCTAGTTGATTAGGAGAGGTTTGCTTTTCATGGCAAACCATGAGTGAGATAGAACTGAAGACATATGTTTCTCCATCCAATGTTAGGGCACTGAAATAGACATTTTGAAAAGTGGAAAATAACCTTTTTTGCAGTGTAAAACACACAAACAAAAACGGCAATATAAGGATCCAATGGTCAATCTCAAAAGTGTTTCTCTCCCTCGAGATCCCTCTTTATTTGAAACTTGTCCTAACCTGGGTCTCCAGCATTAGCAAAACTGTGGTGCAAGTCACGTATGTTATAAATCACAAGTGCACAGCTTTTGAGCCAGCTGACCCTGTGAAATGCCACAGCAAATCTGATTAGAAGATATTTTAGCCAACAAAGCACAAATGCTACCTTGTAAACCACCACCACCAAATTACTCAGAGGAGGGGAACTCCTGATTCTCTCTCTCCATTTGTTGTTGTCAGGATGAAGGGAACAGAGCCTGATGGGGGATTAATTCATTTTTATTTTCTCAGATAATTCCCCATCAATTACTTAATTAATTTTACAATATATACTGCATAGCTGAGAAATAAACTGGCTATCAGATTAATGAGGAATACTGTAATGAGATTAAAAATGCTGGATATAAGAGTTCATATAAACAGTAAAGCATGTAAAGATTATCAACACCAGAAGGATTTCCCAACCATCTAACTTGTTTTTAAAGGCTTAAAATGTGTTGGGGTTTGTTTTCCTTCTTGACGAAGGCAGGATAGGCAGCTTCCCACTTGTCTGTGGTCATTTCCTACTCAATTTTAATGTCACAGCATCCCATCTGTACTTTGAATGCTCCCAGAATTCCAGTAATCATCAGTGATAATTCATGATCTGTCTAATGTGAAGTAATACGTTAATTATTACGTATATTATATGTAATAATGTGTGTCATACGTTAGATTAAATTCACATCTAATATCCCTTTAAAAATGGAACAGTTATCATTTTGCGTCTTCCTGTGGGTACTTAGTTCTGAAGCAATGATAATCTATCTACAGAAGAACTTTACCAAACTAACTTTCTGTAAGGCAAATTATGGTCCCACACTTTTTTCCTCCCCTTATTATACCAGTCCTAATCTTGCAAGCCAGTAAATGGAGCTGCCCTGTCCTGTTTTTGCAGAGGGTTTCAGAACCCAGAGTGAGGGCAGGGCTCTGTCAGCCTGCAGACATCCATTTGCAAGATCTCGCACTTAAGAAATAACACATTTTCCCTTCCTCATTTGCATAACCATTTGCCACATTTTATTTTGACACACAGTCCACAGTTTCAAAGCTAAGGGACATACAGCTTGGTTTAGGACAAAATTCATGCCAGTGCCATACCATTTACATTTTTAGCTTCCCATTGTGCTGGGAAGGGCAGACTGAGCAGCTGCAGAAATGAAGTCGGGATCAGCCCCATGTGCTTGGAAGAGTGTTTTGCTGCAGCCACCTGGTAGGTAGCACCTAGGAGAGAGTTTTTGCCCCAGTAGAGAGTTTAAGCCGTTGTGTGAAAAATGAGTAAAATGCAAAGATCTCAAAGTACAGCTGCATCAGGACTATAGGTAGCTGCCATCTGCATCCAGTTCATTTGAGTACAAAGAAACCCTTCTCCATCACACAGACGAGGCCAAAAGATACAAGGGAAACAGGTGCAGGATTGGCTATTTATTCAAGCATTTCCACATGTGCTTGTTTTTGAGTCACTCAGCTTCATATTAAAGCCTTTTTCTTTCAGGAGTAACCTAGAAAGAGAGCACTTGGGCCTGAGCAGGGCCTTCATGAATGTGATATACTTCTAAAACCCGAGTGACACAAGTACTCATGCACTGGCTTGCCCTTCCCCTCACCCCTGCAGACAGCCACTGGGAAGGATATGCCACCACAAGAACTCTGCTTCAACAAGCTTCAACATCAACAAGCTTCTCTTGGCACTATTATTTTCTTGCCTGATGCTTTCCTGAGCTGCAACTTCAAGTTCAAAATAAAACGTTAATGGATCTATCTTGGTTTTTCTACTTCATGATATAAAATATTCTAATTTCTCACACATTCTAAAAGAAAACCTGAATTCTGCCTTCTTTTGGTTGTTCGAAAGGCTGAGGCCCTTACATGTAACTCATCATATTTTGGGGTTCTTTAATTAAAATTGATTTCCCAAAGGATCATGCTTGCAAGAAGGCATGGAGAATGTCAGCAGCAGCCAGTGTGATAATTTACTCACATGTTTTTAAAAGCTTCATGTGAAGAAACTGGTACCAAATGCTGGCAAGTGCTGGAAATAATGGGAATAAATACCTCTTTCTGCAGGCAGTGAATCTAAATACATGATGGCATTAGAACATCAGGCGTAAAATCCTGACAGAGCCAAGGCTAAAGGAAGCTTTGTCTTCAAGGGACTATGCCCACACCTAAGAGAACTCAGGGGGATGTTTCTGGCCCCCAGTGGGAGTCCCACAGATGGGTCTGAGGGAGTTGCAGAAAATGGAGGCTAAATTCATATCAAGTTACCAAGCAGTAAGCAAATGCCCTGTACACATCAGCCAGGCACACACACGCAACTACAGAGTTTTGGCTTATTGGAGATTATTGGCTTTGCAGGGGTTAATAATTGCCCTTGAACCCCTGGGAAGTGGACTTGAAAAGTTCCAGGGTTCAAGTGCAATGCCATAAACAGGATGCTAAATAATAAAAGAGCAGCCTTGTACAAGGCTCCCCCTGGCAGGGGACGAGCCTGCCAGAAGCTCCGCCTGGGCTGATGGGCCAGACTGCGACGCCGGCAGCATAATTTCTACAGGGTGTCAGAAAATGCATTACTACTAAGTGGCACCACTCTGAATGAAATCTGTATGGGTCAGCTGCAGGTTAAGCTAACAAAACAATTAAAAATTTAAAATCTAACAATCACAGAGCCCCCCCAAGCACTCAAGAAGGAGCAATGGGTGGTTTCTCATGTGGACAAAGAAACGAGTCCCCACCTCGGTGTAAGTTTTCCAAGCGATAGCGAGATGTTTGCCCTAAGTGGGTTTCACCAGCTTCTTGCCTTGAAAATGGGTTCAAGATCTTCCTTTTGTCAGTGAGAAGGACATCAACAAATAATGTCTGAAAACATGGCCTACATATAAATGGTCACTGTGAACCTGACTAAAGTCTATCGGAGGCAAGATCCCAGTAGGACTCACACTTCCTCTGCTACTATTTCTATACAGAAATCACATGGAGGACTTGGCACAATTTGGTGATGACGGTCAGTGTGTAGCCATACTGTATGTTCGTGGCCAAATGGTGATCTTGCAGGCAGCTTTAGGAAATGGATGGGAGAGACATTTTTGTGAGAAGGCCATGGGCAGCTGGACATCTTACAGCCTCCCTAAAGATTTTACTATGAGCAGTAAGAACAGGGGAAGTGTCGACAAGCCACAGGGAGATGTTTGTTTCAAAAGAAGATCTGCTTTGGGGGGAGATGGTGCTTCTAGGTGAAGTGTGGCTCAGCCTATGGCATGAAGAACTCCAAAAGTCCAAGACCTCAGTTAGGGCAATGGAGGAGCAAACAGCACAAGCTGGTTCATATTCTGGCAAAATGTTCTCTTTCCTCTTGAACACCCTCCCTAAGACATACTTCAACTTTCTCGTGAGCACAGCCATACTTTTTTCTTCATTACATCACAGAATTAAATAATGGTGAGGCTGGGGATCATGGTGCTGGATTCACATCTGGCAGGCTCTTCCAGATCAACACAAAAAAAGGAAATTATGAAATATATCTCATTCACAGAAAGTTTCAAAGTATTTATATGCAACCTCTAAATGCGTTTTGTCTTACATATATCACTCCATACAGGCTCATTGGCAACAAATTTTGCTGCATTTTGACTTTGAACCTCGCATTTTCTCTCTTAAAAGCCCACAGGAATGTTAACTAAATGGATCCTGCTAGCGGGTTTTACAAATAATTATAGTGCTTCTAAGACTTATGTGTATTTTTAAATGTTTATATCTGTAATGAAAAGGAATTCTGAGTCAAGATTAAGCTAAGCCTATATATATGTATGCAGTCTAATAAAAAGGCTTCAACCAGCTCTTAAAAATATACATTTATATAAATGAAGTTTAAAAAGGAATAAATTATTTCATTAGATCATTCCTTAACTTCAGGAGCTACGGAATATTTTTCTAACAATGGCTTTATTTAAAAAGCAGATAAAATGAAGATAACATCAGAGCAGAGGAATGGAAATCCAAGTAGCAAAGTGCTGTGCTGGTCCACAAGAATGTCTCCTTTCTGGATGCAAACCAGGAATGGAGACCCATCAGTAACAGAAAAATCTGAATCAATTCAGATTTATATCAGAATTAGTTATTAAAGTAGAAATTGCTTTATATCCATTTGAGTCAAATGCAGGAAACTAAATGTATTTGTTGACGTTTGTAACTTTTTCCAAATTTAGTAATATATAAATTAAAAAATAGGGCCGAAATATGACACAGGTTTGCCTTAAAAAAAAAAGACAAAATCAGAAGCATTGCTTTCTCTTTATGAAATTTGTTACAACACATATTTTCTTCATCTAAATAACAATTCAACTAACAAACTACACCACCAGTTCAGATTCTACTTAACCATTACTTAAATTTCATAGCTGTTTTTTCTTCATTTTACTGTGCTGCCCCATTCTGGTTCCACTGGGTGACATGAAGGGAATTGCTCGTTACTGAGTAGAATTACACAATGTCCAGACACTGTTTTCAGCCAACAAAAACACATGCACACAGAAAAAATAAAAATATCCGGTGTACAATGGAAAGGTCCAGGGCTGACAGCAAATAATGTTTTGTTTTTATGAATATTTGCAAAGTCCAAATTTTGCATTCCCCTGTACACTTGGGTTTTTCAACAAATTAAAATAATTCCAGCATCTATCTAGTCATCCATCAACCTATCCATCCATCTACCCATGCCTAATTCCTCCCCCCCTTCCCTTTCATAAACAGCTCTGCTAATTAACTCCCACATTGCAGCAATCTTTCCATTACAGGAAAAGGAGAGAGAGATTGAATTTATCTATACATGATGAGCAAATGCCCTGGAGAAGCTCTTGTAATCTAACGTGTCAATGTAGATGAACTCCTCGGGATTTCTTTTCTTTGTTTTATCATCCAATAACAGTGAAAATAACACACAGAAGAATCCCAGCACTTAGGCTACACAGCTAATCAACAACTGAAAAGACATTCAAGGTTGCACTACATTTATCCTTTTTTGAACAATAAAATTCAGGGGTGACTGCTCCTGGGTTTGAGGTCAAATTACTATAACAATTAGGCTCATCAGTGCATTTTTATTATTACAGAATGATGACAGAAAACTGATCTCTATCTGATTAAAGAAAATGAAGGATTAATTGAGAAGAACAGTGAGTCCATTATTTTTCAAGTCCCTGGAAAAGGGCTAAACTTCACAAATGGAGACAGCACTAATCCTTACTACAAGAGAAATGAGTAAGAATGTGCATCTTCCTAAAGAGATGTGGGACAAGCTATGTCCCAGCACACACACGGCACTGCCGTGCGCCTTCACGTCCCGATCCGGGACGTGTGCCTGTCACCACGGCTTTCAGAAGTCATTTATTACCCTGACACCTCTCATTTAGGATCAGCTCTGTGCTCATTGTCACAATGAGTCATTAATGTCACAGTCTTCACTTACACCTTTCTCTGTTTGCTTTCACAGTTCTGTTTGGGTGCAGGCTCTCAGCATGCAGTTACGCGGCTAAAACTTGCCGGAGCAGTGTGCATTTTGTCTACGGACTGAGTGGGAGACCTGAGCTGTCAAAACAGGAAATAAAACTCCCATTCAATGGAGTTTTGAAACCATTTCCAACTCTGTGGTGTGTAAAAAGCTGATTAGCACAGTGTGTGACACTCCTCTGTCTTTTATGAAGCATGGTGCAAAAATGCTAAGAATTCCTTCTCCTTTTTACATAGAAAAATATACCAATATTTTAGGACTACATAAAATATAAAATTAAATGGAAAACAAACAAACAAAAAAAATCAGAAAACAAATTACTTCAAGCCTCAAAGCCTTTTTGCGAAACCGAACAGAAAAAAGTCAAATCAAGAGAGATACAGAACAATCACAGTTGCCTTCTCTCCCCTCATTTTTCCATATTTTCATTAAGGAAGAACCAATTCTGTTTTATAGGTCTGGATCTCCTTGCAGTCCTGAACAGGTCATAGCAAACAGCATTTCAGCTCCAAAATCCACACAAATGAAAAGACTGTGTCTTGCATGCTTCATTAAAAACTGTTTGCAATGAATATTGTTTGTGACAACAAACACAGCATGCAAAAAAAACCAAGAAAAAAAAAAGCTGTTATTTAATCTGAAACTAACAATGATGGCTTCACTTACAGAAAAAAAATAAGAAAATCAGAAATTCCCTCTCTTCAGCGAAGAAGGAAATATGTTGTAGGATGAAAGTAATCTACTTGCATGCAAACAGATACACTTTCCTAATCAATAAGAAAAAATAATCAGCTCTCCATTTCCCAGACCAATCCCCTGTTTTAAAATCCAATATTTCAAAGCTATTTATGCATAATACAGCTGCCAAAATATTTTATGTGGTTTTAATGCTGATGGGTAAAGCAATCAGAAGCTTTTCAGAGGAATTATAAAAACTTTGGATTTCTAACAATGTTGAGCAGTCAGCTAACAAACAAATGTTCCCACAGGCAACTTCGTGCTTGCATTTTACCATAATCACAACAGGACACTCCTCTAGTGAAAAAAGCCACCAAGAATTAGGAATATGCACTTTGTGAGATGCTTGGATCGTTTTATCCTGTGCAGCACCATTTCACAGGACATCAGATTAATCCAGAGCACCGCCTGTTCTGAGCAGCATGATGCAAATATAAATTCACCTTTCAATCACTTCTGTGGGTTAATGACACTGAGTAATAGCACATTAGCAAAGTGCCACTCCAGACACCAGTCAGGCATGCCAAACAGATAATCTGACAAATGCTTCGGATTCATTTTCCATGAACAGAAACACTGTTCGGGCTTATTAACTAGCAAATCTGCATACAGTGTAGTGCAGAGAACACAGGCTCCATTAAAAGTAGCAATCTATCTCATTAATGTAATATACAAGGGTATTTGGCTTCTTCTATTGTTGTAAAATGAAAAAAAAAAAAGTGCTTGTGCTCCCTAATGTTGTAGTATATTTGCACTAATTGCTTCATATACCCCAGTCAAGTTTTTGACAGAGAGGAATTCCCAAACTGGTTAAGAGAAAAACTATGTTTTACAATTTTCAAGAGTGCAAATAGTACAGTTAACCTTCCCAAACTACTCTCTACACTCACTTCATTTCCTCTTTTTATATTAAATGCTTCCCTTGCAAAAGTGATGTATCCATATCTGGCCTTCTCATCTGTTACTACCTCTCTGCTTTTACAGATGTTATTTGAGCATGTAGAGGACTAGAGTTACAGGGGCCGATTGCTTACTTAGTCCAAAATCAATAGGAGATGAACGGGATTTGTCTTCTTATTTCCATCATATATTGATAACCAAATGGGAAAAAGGACAACTAAAAAAGAACAGTTCCCCAAAATGTTCATTCACAGTTGTAAATAAAATTACTTGAGTGCTTTCAAAGCCATTAAATATCGATCTTACCAGAATGTTAGAAAACAAGAACACTGCTAAAACAATACATTAAAAACAAACTTCCCAGCAGGTTTATCCAAACGCAATTCTAACAGCAAGCACATGTACTGAAAACCCAATTAAAAGCCCCATTCCTATGCAGAGCGCAGAAACAATGCTGCGATATCCATATGTCAGCTCAGTTAGTAATTTTTTTTAACAGCTGGCATTCAGAAAACTATCTATAGACATTTCCTATGTTGGCTAAATCTTTGCCTAGCTGGTTAGCTCCAGTTCTTCAGTACCAGAGGTTTAATCTGACTGGGGAGAAGAGGAGCCAGGGGGTGAAAACAATGATTTTTGTTTTGCCCAAAATGTCTTAACACATTTCTAGCCATAGAATTAACTTCTTTGCAGTGTTCTGCCTTTAGGACCAGTAGTCACAGTTTATCACTATTTATAACAAAAGGCAGGTGGAAAATTAGCTTTCTGTCCCTTTGTTGGTCACCCTGAGCTTTCATCTAAGCTTTTGTTTGAAAACACGGCTGCAGGTGATTACTCCAGTGGGCCACCAGCCTAGTCAGCCACATTTCAATTTTCTTTAATGCTGAATTTGGGGTTTCAAAGCTGCAATCTGCTGTTGTGAATTTCCCCTTCTGTGCTGTGCCTCCGTTTCTGGGCATCAGGGGGCACAGGGGCATGTTCTTGCTCTTGGCCTCAGGTTAAGGCAGCCCCGGTCTACTTTTCCTGTTTAATCTTTTGTTTCATTTTGCATCCACTTCACAGTGCCCTGCAGAGAAGTGAAGAGGATGTGCCACAGCAATACGACACTGTCAGGCTTTCTCCAAAGTACTTCAGGCAGGATTTCAGGTTTGTATTGTTGGATAATCAAGTACTTTGCTTTATTGTTACTTGTATCGAACAGCTCACACACTATTTCCTTTAGAAATGCCTCAAGTGCCCATGTTAGTTACAATTCTTAAATAACCTAGTTTTTAATGGCACTTCAGGGTATTTAACAACAAAATACTGCTGCAATTACGGAATGGCGAATAAACACGTTATCGATTAGTTCAGAATTTGTGATGAAAATCACAATCGGAACATTAAATCACCACCACATTTGTGAAGACCCTGGGAGATCATCTGTTAATTCTGTTCATTTTGCAGTCAGCCTCTTCTGTGGAATAAGAATTAAAATACTCACTTTTCCCTGGACTTTTTGCCTTCCCAGACAAAGCAAGCTCCTTTCTGCTAGAACCGCTATGGTGCTTGCACTCCTGTGTGAGTAGTGCCTTAGGCACTACACTGCTCTAGAGCAAATCTGCTGCTATGAAATATTAAATCATAGTATGAACAAAGGATTTAAGTTACTACTGGCTTAGGACTTAGCTCAACATACAGTGGATTCCTTTAATTTGTAGTTCATGGTATTTCGCGTATTGGTATCTACAAGAAGACAGTCAAACCCTTGATTTTCCTTGAATCATGCACATTGTTTTACATTCATTACAGTCCACAGAGACTCAGAGACAGAGACAGCAATTAACAAAGCAAACAAACTGTAGTAATGAACCTTATAAGGAAGAAAAGCAGAAATGTCACTACCAGCCTTCAAACATATGGCTCTCCAAGGCCCTCCTTGTGCCATGCAACTTCCACTGCTCCACCAGGCACAGATGTCTGCTTATTTTGGAGCAGACTTTGCTTAGAAAACATCTCCTGGTCAGCATGATTTCATACCTCATTAGCATTGTCCTGATGAAAGTAATGGAAATAAAAGTCCTGGAAGCCACCAGTTGTGTACACGGAAGAAGCTGCTTGCTTATAAGATGCTTAAGGAAGGCAATGAAAACTGGAAAGGGAATAATCCAGCAAGTGGTAGCTGGGTTAAGGATAAAGACAACTGTCAAAAGGAGGGAGATTAGAGTAGGCACCAGTGGCACTCAGAGCTTAAGAGTGTTGTTTCCATTACCTGGGCATGGAGAAAACAGATCACTGTTTCCCTGGACACACTCATAATTTTTGGTGATTTATTACAAATTGCATTGGGGAAGTGGTATGGCTAAAAAAAATCAACTCTTAATGTCTTCTACAGCTTTGTAACTCAGAATACGTCAGCAAGGTTACAGCACTACCCTGAAACACTAATGTGGGCACAAGCAAGATGGAAAAATCTGGTGAAATGGGTAATAGGGAGCAAAGGGAGAATGGGGATCACAAAGAAATAGTGTAAGTCAACTTTGCTGCCAAGGAAGAGCCCATTGGCCAGACAGAAATAATTTGTGACATTATTTGTTAATATACCCAGAGAAACACTCAAAAATCTCACATAAGTTGCCTCTATTAGTAATTTTCAGACTTTTATACCTTTTATACCTTTTATATTAGGTATCTGCAGTGAAAGAAATTTTTTTCAAGAAACCTTCTGTAGGTTATCACCTTTTTTCACATGAAATGGAAGCAAATTGGGTATTTAAAAGTAGTTTTACAAACAAAGTTCCCATTTGGGGTACTGGATCTGTGGATCTCTGGCCCACAAAGCAACACTTGAGTAAACAAGCCAATGACTTGCTATAAAAATCCACAGTGTTTTAAGATACTCTGTCACTCACAAAACAGACAGCAAACAATTTTCTATGGTGCATAATGTGAAAACAAAGTGAAAGAATGTGAAAAAAATTAATGGTAAAAATATTCTTTCAGGCTTCCTCTATCCAATCAGCTACATACCACTTGAAAACTAGATAAGCTATCTTTACTGCATTGTAATGAAACTTTGTGTCTGTTGATTACGGCAATGTTTAGTTGAGTTTTTCAAGTTGTCAGCCACAGAGATGTTAAAACAGAAGAAAGAACCAGTGCTGTAGCCAGCATCCTGTTTTAACCATCTTCACTAGCTAGTATCAATAAAAAAAGGTTGATTTTCAGCTTCTCTTTCCTTCTCACTTACTGAAACAACTTGAGTTTGTGCAGAAAGGTCCCACAGTCTCCAAACAATATCTTACTTATTTGGCAAAAATTTGTACAGATTAATTGTGACACAAATGGCATCTCGAATCATGAACAAGGTGGAAACTATTTTGAGAAGGAATGAGTTTGATTATGGTCTTAAGTTTGGAAATGTATACAGACCCCAAAAGGAATATTTTAATCCTGGAGGAGTAAAGGAAAACCAAAATTAGAAAGATTAACATGTAAACCTGCCACAAGCACTATTCCCTGAGAAGGATTCTTGTGCCTTGCACAAGAACAGCCCATCTTCAGGTGATCCCAGCACTCCCCACAGCCAACTGCTGCAGCCCACTGCAAGCAACACTCTTCCATTGTCTCTCCTTCAGGATTCCTCATCAGAAAGCAAGAATCCAGCCCTCTCCCTGATATGCCAGATCATCCCCTATCAAACAAGTCTGGCTCCATCAAGCGTAAGAAGTCATCAGTCTTATAGCAAACACATAACTCACCCCCACCACTTCCTCTTTTGTTTGGCAGCTGGCCTCCCACAGAGGCGTCTGAAAGGGGCATTAATGTTTTTTGTCAGCCCATTTTGCTTAGCAGCTATCAAAATCAAATCAATGCCTCCTTCATTGTCTTGGCTTTTTCCTTTGCAGTCTTTTTTCTATACCTCACCTCATAATCGCTGTGAGCTTTGGGCCCTGATTTATCACCAGGTTCACAAGGCTGCTGCTTCATGGGAGCAATAACCAAAAGTGTAATTCCAGTGAGTTTGCTTTTCAGCGTGTTCTTGCTGAAGGCAACAGCTTTATCTGTGCTACTCTTGAACATAACTCAGACCCCAGTGTTCCCAGAAAAAAAAAAAGATCTTTTGCCCTTCCCTAATTCTCTCTTCCTTTTTGTCTCTGTACCTGACACCTCCTGCTGCAACTGGAGCGCAGTGGCTGGCTGCAGAGACTGTAGGCTGCTGCAGTGCTCCCAGCTGAAGAGGAGGGACTGGACTCTGTGGGTCCTCACACAGGAGGAGGCCAGAGCAAGGTGGTGAGGGCAAGCTCTCCTGAGATAATACAGAAGGCTGGTGCCCCCCTGACCCAGGCTGGGAATGCTCCCACATCCCAGCCACATCCTTTGGTTTGGCATCTGGGTGACTCTGAAAATGCTATGAGTAAGTCTGGCAGAAGCATATCGGAAGGAAAAAAAAAAAAAAGGAAAAAAGGTCATATAATAATTTGATTCAAGAAAATCATATTTTATGTTCACCACAGACAAAGCTTATGAAATAACTAATATTGAATTGCTCACTCAGCTCTCATCCAACAGCTCTAATGGAAGTTCTGTTCTGCTGGAACATACAGAACACAGTCCTTCATTCTCAGAGGTACTAAAAATCTTTACTTCTGTATAGGTGGATATAGATCTTGTTTACACATAAAATTTTACGCTTTTATAAAAGTTAATTCCAAAGAAAATGTAACTCTTCAGAGCCATTATTACCCAGGGGTTCATCTCCAGGTTTGTTAATTATCTCAGCAAGCACCAGGTCCAGCCGCTCTGCCTCAGTCTTGACACTTCTTCAGAGGCTGGTGAGATTTATTTCAGTGCCTGACACTCAAGCAAAGCACACTTTCCTTCAGTTTCTGTACACATTTTACTATGCAGCAAACTTGCTCCTCTGTTCTTTCTTGTACCTTCGCTCCTGTTTCCACCTCACACACCTGTCTGACTTGTGACCAGCAAGGGTGTTTTATTTACAAGTGTCTGGAGGGTGACACTCGCTTTTTTCTACCTCATGACTTGCAAGTGCAATTAAGCCCTGATCTTTACATGTGGCCTCAAAGAACCACAGTAATGGAAAGAATAAATCATTATGAATAATGCTGTCACAGGGAAACTCATATTCTCTTCCCGTTTACCCCAAGGCCCCCAGCAAGGTGTGTGGGTGAGGGAAGCACTCTTTGATGCTGGAACCTGTGTGGCAGCATCATTTTGACATTCTTTCTGCAGAATGTGGGAAATAACAAACCCAGCAGAGAGCCAGCACCACAGCACGCCACTATGGATGCTACCATTTCTTCCAGAGATGACCCTCTGTTACTGGGTCCTTTGGATACCTTTATTAGGAATGAAAATTAGGAATTAATTAGGAATGAAAAATACCAAGTATTTCTTCTGGGTGATGCAACAACTGGGACACTGCAGGAAGACTGAGGTATTGAAGTATTTTAAGGCTTAAAAGAATCCTGAGTTTCCTTTCTAAAGCTTAAGGAACAGCGCAACATTTCCTTCCCCGTCTCCCCCCCTCCCCACTTCTTTTTAACAAAACAGATACTCTAAAGAAAATCAGTCAAATGGTTTGAAACAAACCAATCTTCCCAATGCATACAGTCCTGCATGGGCAAATTTCTGCACAAACAACTATGGAAGAAACATAGCGGTAGGTAAACAAAATCAATCTACCCCCAGGCTGTTTCTCTGCTATGGAGTTCTGTTTCAAATGAATCCAGTCATCTCAAAACAGTTTGGAATATCTGACAGCTGTAATTCTGCCCTTCCATCAAAGCAGGCGTTTCAACTGTGCAACATTTATATTCCACTTATATTCAGTACTATCCTATTACTGCAGTATTTCTGATGAAAGTTCTTATGGAAAGAAGCTAAAATTAATTAAGTCACTGCCACTAGCCCACATTAGGGAAAATCAGATATCTTCAGGGAAAAGAATTTTCCCAAGACAGAAGATATAAAAAATTATCTTTCAAATCTATATACATGGAGCACATAAATGCATACATATGAAGATAAGAGAGGCAGGGGAAATGTAAATCAGAAAATATTAATTTCAGTGAATGTAGCAACAGTAAGAGGAAGACTTTTATCCTAAAGCACTTCATTGTGTAATACACAGTATTCATCTATTAAAGAGGCTCAGGAGGGTTTAACCAGACCAGACGGCCTCAAACACGAGCATGAGTACATTTCTTAACATCATCAGTCGCTTAATGTTGCATCGCCAGCATCATGTTTGTTTTGCATATTAGAGCTTCTCCTCAGAGTGCAGAGTTGCAGCAGATTTTTGAGATCATAGGAGGGCATGTGAGCAAATGAGCCAGGCAGATGAGCCAGCCTTCTGGTGGCTCCTGTACCTCTTACACACGCCTTCTTTCCACCCTCTGCTTGAAGAACAGCACAGTGCTTAGCAAGGAGCAGCAATTAGTACAGGGTCATCAAAGAACTCAAACCAGAAAGTTTTACCTTCTGGATCACATAATTTATCGAGCAAGTGAAGCTGAATCTTGCTGTCATGGATATCTGTGAGTGTTTCCTCAGTGACTTCTAGTTTGATTTACTGAACCTTTCCTGTTCCCTCAGTACATGCTCTGCACAGGAGACAGAAATGATGCTTCAGAGTGAGTAATTGAGGTTGAAAAGAATAAGATGTGTAAAGGGACGTCACCAAGACAAACATCACAGGCTAAACCCTTGCAGGAACTCTGCTGGAAAGAGGGAGGCAGAGAGCAGCTAAGGGTTCTACCATCTTCATGTCATCCTAGACTTCTTACCTGTTTTTTGAAACAGTTCTAGGATGACTGCAGCTATAAGAAATTTTAACTTCTGGTTATCAGTTTACACTGGATAAGATACATGGTTAAGTCAAAATTCCCTAAGACATATTCAGGACACTCTCAGAGGGACAGGACTTTTCTCCATTCAAGAGGACAGAAAATATTCTTGGTTTTACCCTTTTACCAAGATCAAGATCCAGAAGCTATCTGCCCAGTTCTGCCAGCCCAGCAACCCTCCAGTTTGCTTCTTCCTCTCCAGCCGGAGCTCTCAGCTCAGTGAGACTGCCCAAGACCTGTACGGAATGTGGGAAGGGACACACAGTGATCCCAAACTAATTAGTCAGGGAAACATCTTTATTTGTGCAATCACTAAATCCTTTAGAAAAATTTAGATTTCCCATACCTTAGAGAATGGAAGTTTTAATTGTGTCTTAAAGTCCAACTCCTACAAATGTGGTTTTATGTTGAACAGACTGTGACTTGACTGGAGACTTAAATCACATGGAGACTTAGATGATGTATTGAAATGTATTCCCCATGCATTTATCTCAGCTTGGATAACAAAACTAAGCTGTTTAGCTTCATTACCCATGAAATACCCTTAAGAAACAATTGTGCCACATTACAGTGAGCAGAGTTGACTTTCCTTTTCACACTCTTTCTCTGCTCTGGCCTGTCTTCTGCTCTATGCCTATACTGATCTGGGGGTCTCTGCAGGGAAGGAATCATGCCTTCCTGTCATCTCTGAGTAGATCCCACAGCATGTTGAATATTCTAGGAAAAACAGCAAACAATAATAATTCACCAGAACAAGTTTTCCTTTTCAACTCCATGCTGCAGCATATGGAAACACTTTTTGCCCTGCCACTTTCTTTAAAAATTAAATCTAAAAAGCCTTTGTAAAGCACAAGAATATTTCTCTCTTAAAACTAAAATGCTGGGAGCACATCTTTAGCCTACACAAAGTGTGATTTATTTCAGGAGTAATCTGTTACCAATAGTGAGGCACTTACACCACAACAGTTCTGAGCCCACAGGAAGAACATCCTGACTTCTTTGCACTGCTGATTACAGGGTCCTTATTTCACTGTTGTCTTGTGATGAGCCCAAGGAGAAGACTCCCAAAGATTGCAAGATATCTTAAAATGGCCAGAAGTACTGTCAACTTGCTTTCTTTTCTTCTTAGCTTAGTACAGAACATCAGCCTTAAGAAAGTAATTTAAAACAGATAAAATCCCATAAGGAATTTACTGTTACTTTCTTTAGGTGATTTTATGTAACAGGTTTTACTTTTTACTGCTGCAGTGCATTAGCCTTGCAGCTGCAATCAAGCAAAGATGAGGGATCAACTAGTGGACAGAAAAATGTAAACCAGAAATGAGCACTTAATATTCTCCACTGTTGTCATGCCTAATTCAGAATGAACAAACTTGAGCATTTTAATCACTGGGGAGCTGAGGGAATATAAGGCTTCGGTGTCTGCTGAGCACTTATGAGAGTGGGCCCTTTCTGGTTTTCTCTCAGCGTTCATTTCACAGGCAGATAATGGAAGGATTTCACCTTGGATAGAGGAAGATGTGAACAAGGCACAGGGCACCCAAAGGATGAGGTCACCTCAAGCATCACCTCTGAGCTGCAGGTCAGTGCAGCAGGCAGGAAAGAAGTAACATTATCATATAAACCCAGGGGCTGTGATTCATTTCAATCCTAAAGCAAGCTTGTCAGCTCCTAAACGCTAAATTCCCTTGTCATTGCTTTCGTTTAAGCCATGTAGAACAGGTTATTGCATTGCACCATTTTTTTCGGGAAGGAATAAATGTGATGTCCATTGTTTAAATTGTAATGGAAGCCAAAACAGCAATTTTAACCTTCAACAATTACACGAGCTTGTAGGAGAATGTTCACATTTTACATCTACTAGCTGAATGACTTGAGAAAAATAATTTTCTAAATACAAAGAGTTAAGGTGAAAGGACTTTCTGCTGGCCTGAAAACAACACCTAATAGCTAATCCTTTTACAATAAATCACGAACAAGATAGACTGGATGTGTCTTCTTGTCCATAGAGTGCATCGAAGATGTAAGTAGCTATTGATGTTATGTAGTAAGAACAAAGCCAGATTTAAAAAAAAAAAAAAAGCCCCAGATGCTTATGCTGTCAAATGATAAATGATTGTCAAGAAAGAAAACTTGGCAGGGGAAAGAATTGGCAATTTTATATTTTCAGCTAGTTTCTGTCATCTACAAAAAATACCAAACATTTTTAAAAGGTAAGATTCTCGAAGTCCTTCTGTATGTATGTACATGAAATCTAACTAAAAAGCGTGAGTTTTTAAGAAAGAAAGCAATGTTATCCTTCCTCCTGCCTACAGCAGGAAAGCTGATGACTGCTGATACAACTCATCACACACAAAAATGTGATGCCACTATTTCTTTCTGTAGATACAACAAATAGAAAGGTTATCTGATATGCAGTCTAGTTTGAGCTGGAATTTAGAGATGAGTGAATTACAATAAAATTTCTACAGTAATCAAGTAATGACATATGCAATTACCTCAAGGCAGTAGGTGATAGCATTAACATAAGGGGACGAATTTGGTGACCCCTGAGACACAGACATAGCTGTCATATCTCGTGCTAGGAAACTGGGCTTCTCAGGGCCTCTGAAGCAGATCTAGCCCTTTCATGTAGACATTACTCTATAATTGCAATTACTTCACATATGAGTTCAGAGATGTTGGCACATTTTATTAAGGACATAGGCAATTAATTCTGATTTACTATAAAACAGGCATATCTCTGTTCTCCCTGGCAGGTAGCATTCTCTGTCCATACCTTAAGTGCCATGCTTTATGCAGCAGGTTGGTACACACAAATGTAACAATTTATGGATCAGGGATTCCCATGGTGCACTGGATGCTGCCATTCTTTCAAACATTCATACATCTCCTACGGTACACCACACAGCCACGTGATGAATTTAGGGAGTAAGAAGTACAGACATTTGGGGACACCTTTCATTCAAGTAAACTGGAAATGAGACAGATATATGTGCAGACAAGTTTGTTTTTAGAGGAACAGAGGCCTACATCACAAGTTCTTCATCACCCATGCTTGCTAGACAATTCAGGAACATCTTTAATTACAGTCTTAGGCTGAGATATGATGCAAAGATTGTCTATAAAGAAATTCATGGGACAGTTTTGATTTTTATGAGGAGTGTATCACATTCCACAAGTTTAGTGTAAAGTTTTGTAACTGTTCTGAACTAGTTTGTGTCTCCTGGACTCCTGAAACTTTGCAACGGACTAACTTGACCTAACGCTGCAACTTACCCAAAATGTGTTAATTTATGGGGAAGGTGTCTTGTCATACAATGACATAAAATCATGACAGGACGTGCCTTCATCACTCATCAACACAACATGCCATGAAACTACAGTGAGATTAAGTTATTCTGTACAGTACAACAAATACGATTCTCTCTGGTGAAAAACCAAAGAGAAAAACTGTGAGTTATGTCAACTGTAGTGACAAAACAGTCTGTAATACGAATCCCTTGGAGTCAGGCCAAAACAAACAACTAGCAGAGACAAGATCACACACTCAGAGATGTAAGAGTGGCAAGCGGGTGCTGCTCGGAGCTCTTCTCAGAAGCAAATGTTCTTTGCATGCATTTTTTTGGTGTTAATTTTTTTGCCATTGATACAGTACTAAGGCCAAGTAAAGTAACTCTGAATATTACACACTATATACTTTAACTACTTAGTGCCCTGCCTTATTATTTCTTCATTTTAAAACCATGCCAATGTGTCTTTAACATGAACTGTCACTTTTTGCAAACAAGACAGTTCAGAGGAGAACGGCAGCCCTCTGAAAACTCGGCCAAGTCTGGAACAAAAGCAGCTATTTAAGCAGTGAACATTGAAAAGTCTGTTAAATCACCTGATTTGTGTAACCTGAGCCATGCTATGCGAGGTGTTTCCTCCCCACTAGCCAACTCTGACTGCCACAAGGGTGAAGAGAACAGGGTTCCTTAGAAATGTCAACCTCTGTTTATCAAAGAGCTTTGTAAAATTATTAAAATAACATTTCAGCCACAGCGGCTGCCCTTCAAATCTTGCCAAATGCTTCTGATAACTGAATAGGTACCTCAGTAGACCCTGTATTCCAAGAATTTCCTACCATAAGCAGCAGGAAACACGAGTTAATGCTCAAGCACTGCAGTATCTAATGCCATGCTGGCAATCTTACGTGGAGCACATGCTGTAGCGTCCCAAACCAGCATATTCAGCCTTAAGAAAGCAAGATGTTCTTATCAGTTGGGATATTCCCTCAACAGCAGAATTCCTGAAGCCTGATGAAGGTTTGAATTCCTGCCTTATGGACCCTAGGTCTCCCTCTTTCCCTGGCTTCAGTGGGCTCCCACCACTAGCAGCACCACAGTCTTCCCACTGTGGCTGCTGGGGTAGCACATAGTAGGGGTGTGAGGTCAGGATGCATGAACCTTTCCCTTCCCACACAAATCCTTCTCTCCACCAGAATATCATTATGCCCTCTCAAATCCTGCTACTGGGTTTTGCAGAGCTTGGAGAAATAACTCATGCTGTTCCCTACCCTCTTTCTGTTGACATGGGCTATTTAAATAAAAACAAAGTTTTTGGAGAGGCAAACAAAGGCATAAGTACCTACATCTGACATCTTTAGGAATCCAGAATGTTTTCAGAGGAGGAAAGTGCAATGATGGACAGGTCATGAGAATATTTTGGTGAAAGGATACATATAGATAGTTCAATCTGAGATAATAATTCTGCCACCACTATTAGTAAGCTCAGAGCTTCACACTGATCATTCATGACTGACATATTTTAGATGACAAATACCTACTTTCTATCTAGTCACTTTTTACTATTTTGCTTACTTGTTCTCCATTAACACACTGTTAGGTAAAGCAATCATACAGCTTGAGGAACTAACCGCATTGAGTAGCTTTACACTTTCTTTCTTTGTGCTCCCCAAATTTTCTCTTGGAGCTGTTAACATGTTATGGAGCTGACCTCCTCTGTGACATCTGTACAGCTCCAAGAGCTTCTTGTTCATAATTAAAAGTGACAGTGCTCCTTTTGGTTAAAATTAACAGAGGTGAAACTTAACAGAAACTGCCTACTCAAGGAGTCACACCACTCTCCATTATCAGACTCTAAATTATTAACTTGCCTTAGTTTTATCATGATTAATTATTAAAATTCAGCTCCTTGTCAACATATTCATCATAGAACTGATAGATTAGCAGTGTCTCCTGGTATATTGGCTGTGCTCTAAACAGTGACCTTTCAGCAGTATTTCATGTCTCAAAAGGATTGTTGTAGTGGCACATTTTACTCAGGATAATAAAAGGAGCAGAAGAAGAAACAATAATCACTACACTGGAAATTTAAGGCAAATCCTATCCTTCCTTTTATCTCAAGCATCCAACTGAGTTAAGGGGGGGAAACAATCAAAGTTATCTGACTTGCATTCTGCAGTAGGAGCAGAAAGGGGTTTCTACTATTTTTTTATTATAGCTTCTTAAATTTTTTTATTAATTGCCTCAGTACTCCTCCCTTAAGGCTCAAGATTTAGAGGGATAGCTCAGTCACAGCTTGCTGCTGAATTGCAGCAAGGTTTGCCTCTAGTCCAGAAGCCCTGGTTGAAACTATTCACTTTCAGTGTGGCATTCTTCGCACTAAAAACAAAAGACTTTGTTATTTAAGGATTTTTTTTTCTTTTAAGTAGCAACAACTACAATTCTTTGCAGCGTCCTGCATATTACCACTTATTGGAAAAGTCAGCTGAATACCACGGATTGTAATCAACATCTTTCACAGCTGACAGGACTTTTTTCTTTCCCTTTGAATGCTCAGAGCTTTGCAAGTCATTAGTCCATTAGTACAAAGTTAAAGTACGCCAATCAATGTCATTTAAAGCTGTAGGTCATCTCGGGTTTTCATAAACAATCTTAAGGCTAATGACAGTTACCCACCCTTCTGCCTTCCTTTTCATTTCATCTTCAGCTTTCTTTGAAACATTAGATTTGGCATTTGCAAAGAAATAAATCCTCTTCAGGTGCTGCTTTTTAACCATAATAAAATAGAAATTATGTTCCCAAATTCACTATGACGCTCAAGGAAAAGGCAGGATATTGTGAACTAGTTTTATTCTTATACTTTCTAATATCCTTCAGTTTACTAGATTGATGTTAAAGAAACCATGCCAGAAAAAACTGTTACTGTTTGGCTTTAAAGACGCTTTATTCAAAATGTTAGAAAAAGTCCTGAGCTCGAGTTACATGACCTAGCAACAGTAAATTCTGGTCTGAGCTAGGGTCAGACCCCCTGCTCAGCCTTAGGCATATCACTTAATCTTTCAAAATGTCTCCATTTCACCCTCTAAATGAAAACAAACCAGATTGCCTGATATTTTTCCCTTTTTTTTTTTCTCAAGATAGCACATTGGTTCAGGCCATTATAGTAAGCTGGCAGGGAGTTAAGTATCTCTTGTGTGTCTTCCATCAACTTACTGCTTTCTACCTACCTACAGGGAAAGGCCCTTTTGGGAAATAAAACTGCTGAAATCTGAAGCCCAGATTTCCATGAGCAATGAGAAAGGGTTGTTTGCAAAATCTGCTCTCATCCTTGCCCTGTCAGGGAAAGCATTTCACTTTCCAGTCTATCAGCAGTCAAGCAGCTGGGTGGGGATGCCAGTAAAAGGATGGATGGACTCCCTTGTGGAAATGTGGGTGGAGAGCATCATGACAGTGGAAGCAGTCAGACACCCAGGGCCAGGGTGAAGGAGAGCTAAAAAAAGCTGTGCTGCATGGAAAGAAGGAATGAGAAGGGGAAACTTTGCATCCCCTTCATTTCTGCTCAGCTATCAATGCAATTCTCCATCACCCCTGCTTTTATAGAAAGGTAAGGTGCTTTTACCAGACACATGGCAAGACCCAGGAATTGAGTTCTCCACTCAGGAGTAACTCCCAACCAACAAAGCACAGAAGTGACCTGGTAAGTTCTTCCCCGAGCCAGAAATGTGTACTCAGAAATTGTCCTTGGCAAGATCAGTGGGAGATACAAGGACTCCCTTTAGCACAGGGTCTGAAGGACCATGCAAGGACACCAGCCTTTGCTGCAAAGAGTCATCGTTGTTATCAGCTTTGGCAATGAAAAGATCCTCAGAGAAAGCAGGAAGAGAAGAGCGAGCACCAGTCTGACAGACTGGAGACTCAACTTTGTTACGGCCAAACCAATGGGTGCTTGCAGCTCCTGAGAAATTAATATTTCCGTGAATTACAGCTTTGTAATTGTAAATGTCATCTTTAATAGTTCTGTAGTTTCTATCCCTATTAAAGGTTGTCATCACATCTTTAAAAGAGAAGAACGTCTCTGTTGGTTTTGGTTTTAATTCCAGAAAATTCCTTCAAAAACAATACAAGAAAGAGAGCAAAACCTAAAGGTTTGTTGTGAAGAGGGAGGTTCACTCCCAGGGCCTCTTCACACGTGTCCAACCTCTCAGTACTCATAGCATCCAGTGTGTTGCCCACTTCCTCAAGGCCTTATTCTCAGCTTTCCACTGGATCACTTCATCTTTACCAGAATAAGTGAGCCCAGTAAATGCCATTCTCATTTCTAAGACATACCAACTCCCCTGCTAATTTAAAAATAAAATATTTCTTAAATAGAATGGATTTGCTTTGTCCAATATGCCTATCATCCCACCAAGCCACCCTAAGTAAAATAAATGCTGTGCATGAAGTTACTCCAGACTAGTCAGCAGGGCAAAGAAACATGCAACTGTGCAGACTGAGCATGCACTAGGTTCAAAATGGGTTTGCAAGCAAGATGACTGCCAACAGTTTTTTAAAATTATTTTGTTTTTCTTCGGTCTCTTTTCTCATTCTGGTCATCTCCCCTCCAGTACAAGGAATAATTTTAAATTATCTTTCACCAAACCCCCAGAAATCTCAAAGGCTGCCAAGCCCTCTTCAGCCTCCAATGGACTCAGTCCTCACTCCCAGTTCATGCCTTTCAGAGCTCCTCCACAAACTCTTTTCTGAGTGTTTGTGAAGGATTAAGGCTGATCCTTTAGGAGGACTACCCTGCAGTGCCAAAGCCAAAGAGCACTGAGAGGCAAGGGAGAAGGTAGCTGATGGCAAATTGTTGCCATTGAAAGCCTCCATCCATTGTCTAAATTGCCAAATTGCCTGGCATCCACCATTAACCTAGGTTACAACAGCCTTCACACAGCCTGGGTAACAGTGCATGATATTTATCAGCAGAAACACCAATTCTCAACCTGCTCCATCCTCCTCCCCAGCTGTCCATGTCACCCTGCACTCTGCAGACAGCAACTCCCTGGTAATCGGAATCAAGCGCTGACATTGCAAACCCTTTCATTACTTGCAGTGTATTGCTGGTTTGTAAAATATAGATTAAGCACAGAGTCACGCTGTGCCCTACATCAGGCTAGTGTTGTTACATGTTTATTAAGGAAGTGATTTAAAAGGGAGATCATGCGGTGCATTACCAGTCCTGCACAACCTACTAAAAAGTGGGTGATGAAACAACATAATCATCATACATCAGCTTCCCATTACCTGATTTAGGGTAATTTGTATTCTCTGCTTCTGTGCAAACAGAATGTCACTTACTGCACTGTCAAACTTTATTTTAAGAGTTAAAAGGTGGGTTCATTATTCATAATGCTAACAATCAGGAGTAACTAAAATGTTCCATATGCCAGAAATCAAAACCTGTTAGCATGGAATTGGTTACAGGAGATTTAAACCAAATTAAAGCTGTGACAACATTAGTTTTAGAACGGGAAAGCATAAGAAAAAAGAGTTGCACAAAGACTAATTCAATGCATCTGCTCCTGCAGGCTGTTTTTGTGTTTCAAATACATATTGAAAGATAGAAAAGTTAATTATTTCTCTGGGCTAGGACAGAACGTGTGTGAGATGATGAGCAAGTGAGATGGCAAGCACATGCTGGTGCATGCACTATAGAAAGCCAGATGGCCCTGCTTTTGTCCTCAGCTGGGGTAGGACACCTGCCAACACCCATAGGTAACTGTCACCCAGGGCTCTTGTGGTTCTCCAATTCCAGACCTCCGGTCAGGAAGTGTTTTGAAGACCAGTAAACCACTCAGCCCTGGTCTCTTCTTCATAAATAATTCCTCACGGCCATTGAGGAAGACTAGAGCTGGCTTTCAGCTTCATTATGGTTACTTGAGAGCACTCTCTGGTCTGGCATCTTCACAGACAGCCTATTCCTCTGTGGGAAATCCTAGTGGGCTATGGGGAGTGGTGAAAGAGAGCCGTCAGCAGTGACTACTTGCCTAGCTGGAAGCCACACTTCCATGCACTTTTCATGCAATCAATCATGAAGGAAAGGTCAACAGACAGCTTTCAAATAACCGATCCATTTAACTACTGACATTGATCTGGGCCAGAGAAGTGGAGTTGGTGCAGGGGGAGGGGGAAAGGGAGAGTTCAGTGGTCAATCAGTGGAAATCTAAGCCCCTTTCAGTCTAATGGGAAGCCTAAACAAAGTCCTAAGCTTTCTGCTTTAAATCTCACAGCGATTTGCTTAAGGCACTACAGGACCTTTACATGGTTGTCTTACAAAGTAAGCAAAAAAAATTTTTTCCTGCATAAAATTAAATAGGTAAACCAGAAGAGATCCATACTTCACTGAATAATGTAGTGCTGCTCGAGTAAGCATAATGGGTAGGATAGAGGAGTAACAGAGAGAGCCCCTGGCATGGTCCCAGGACCAACAAAACTCCAGTTGTTTTGCTTTGGCTTTGGTTAGAAAGATGTTCTTACTCCCATCCTAAGCACATCCTCCAGTGCAACCCAAGGCATACTGTCACCAGCCTTTATGGAGACAACCCTACCTCGCAGCTGCCAGATTAGAGCTTTGCAACCCTGAACCCTCTTGTGAGGAACCAACATCTTGCAATAAATCTCACAGAAACAACGCAGAGCAATACGTAGCTGACAAATCACAGTCCAGGCTCATTTCCAGATAACGCTGGTTCATGCTCTGTCAGTAGGACCCTACAGCCACCAAACAATATTCTGTGCAGGGTAGGTTTAATTCTCACTGCATAGATGCCACAGAGCACAGTGTGAGTGTATACCCAGGAGAGAGAAAGTAGATTTGCTGTTCCCACTTAAGGCCATCGTGGCAGAAGGATGGCTAGTCCTGGATCCCAAGCTGTGCTCCCAGAACTCTTTCCACAATACTTAACATGAACCACATAATCTGCATTAAGGATACATGCATTCCACCAGCACCTACAGTCACTTTTAGTGACAAAAGGGCCTTTTAGTGACAATACATTGAAATTTATCTAAACCAGGGCTTCAATAGCTTAATTCAGTCTTTTACCAGATCAAGCACTTCATATCGCTGTACTTCAAATCCCCATCAATAAAGTGGAAGGACTATCTCTTGTGGGCCTGTGGTAGGATAAATATATGTATTATGATATGCTCAGTGATAAGGATAATGAAGCATAAAAGACAGACAGCCTGACCAAGAGAACTGAAGTCAGTGGAAGGATTCCCTCTGTATTAATTGGGCTTTGGCTGTAGTCTCCATTTAAAGGGAACAAGGCACACAAGGATTTGCTTGGTTCCTAAGCTGGAGGTACAGAACAATTCTCTGAATCCCATAAGAGCTGTTTCTCAATCAAGTGTGGTAAGAAAAGAATCTCTGCATGAGACACCACTACAGAAAAAAATATGACATGAAATCCTGCATGTGTTTATGTATGTGTGTCAGGGGAAATGATATTAAATACCAGGGAAAAAATAGAATTAGATATCAAAAACAGGATTAAACCATAAAAATCTGTCCAGCATGGAGAATCTAGTTTGTAAGATAATCTTTCCTATAAAAGGCAGAATATTAAAGTAAATAACTCAGAAAAACCCAGGAGAATCTGAGCTTTCTGTAACCAGCCAGATGGAGAATGCAATATAGGCAAGAGCACTGCCTGCCACATTTCATATATCTAAGAAAAAAAAAAAAAAGGCAAGCTATTTCTGGGGAACATTATTGCTCCTCATGGTTTCCTCAATTATTTCTTCATTCTGCTCCTCCCCATGTGCATCACCACTATTAGCAGAGTCAGACACTTACACTGAAAAGTACAATTTTGTTCACAAAATCACAGATTTCCTGCCCTCTCCACGGCCTGGAGAAGCTCAGCTCTCTGCTCTAACTCCCTGCCACACTGCACTCTGTAAATACATTTCTAGCACAGAGCAAGGAAGCCAGCTTGAAGGTATGCATCAGTCTGAATAGGCTTCTCAGCTTCCATTTTGTCCAAACAGAGGGATCTGTTAGTCTGTCCTTTTCCAGGGAACTCTATGCAGACAAGCTGGAAATGCTGAGGCTTTCTTTAAGGGAAAAACCAGCAGTCACTGCAGCCCACAAGTCACACCACCGGCTCCTGCCCCATGCTACAGAACTCTTGCTGCCTCAGCCCAACTACCACACCACTGATGTACCAATCACCTGCATTTCTGAAAATCCAAACCAGTACATGTCCTGAAAAACAAACTCTGTTAACTTTCAAAATAGTCCCCAGATTTACTGTCTTGGTCTTTTAACAAAGAGCACAAGGATCTAGATTTTGGGAAGTACTAAGGTGTGCCATAGTATGCTGCCTCTTCACAAGTACACAAGCAATAAAAGCAAGAGATTAGAGCTACTAAATTTTTGTGCTATTAAAAAAATTTATTCTATTTTATTTAAATTCTCTTTGCTTTAATTATCTATAATGAAAACATAACCTTTTGTGGTAAACAGGTTCTGAGGCTTAATTAAGCCTACGAGCTGAAGGAACATAGAATAAAACTGTTAAAGAGGGTAACGCAAGAGGATTCAGACAAACTGTCTAACACCCAATTAAAGCAGACATAGGGAAAACTAAGCAGGAAAATGGTACCCCAGGAAAAAAAAATCAGCAAATTTTGGCATATTTAAAGGAACTCTGTTTTCTAAACACCCATGAGGATCTAGACTTAGTATCTAAACATCTTTGAAGATTGCAACTCTAGGTATCTCCAGCCAGCTTGCATCCACCTCTCTCTGAAAAGCCCCACTAGAATCAGTGGTTTAATTCTGGATCTCCTTCCATCTTGTGTTAATTATTTACCCATTTAGAGTCAGTGTGAGCTGATCTTGAGCATCACAGTGCAAGTGCCTGCAGAAACTCCCACCTGATCTATTATGTGACTGAGACAAGAATCATTCAGCTCCAGCAGGAAATTTAATCATCAGCTTTTATCTAATGATAGTATCTTCTACATTATCCCACAGGGACAGAATTCTGTTTTGTCCAACAGTTTCGGGTTGCTTCTTTTAGGCTGACATGTCACAGTCAAGGAAGAACATGGACACAGAGAGACTGGTATAGGAATAAAAAGGGAACAGTTCATTTTCAGAAAAAAAAACCAAAGAACCAAACAGGCACATATTTTACTGAAATAGACCCATGTTTCTCTTAAAACAGTTTAAAAAATGTACAATTGTTTAATGAGAAATGTGAAATCAAGCTTTAGCGATCCCCAGCTCTTCAGCTGGATAAGCAACAACTTGCCCTTATTTTGATTAAGGAGAGCTATTACATGCTTTTCCTGAAGCTATTATTCTGCTGCAAGCATGTTGTAATTTGCAAGTTTCTCCAAAAATCTTCCTTTAATGAAATGAATAGAAAATTAATGCTACCAGGCAGAAGGCTAATAGTTTCTAACACTTCTCTCTGAGATATTGGAAAGCAATTTTCATTTACCAGCTATCTAAAGGTGCAAACAACCTTCAGTTTCACTGACAGCACTTTGATCCTCTTGTCTGCAGTTGTCAGACATTTTTGGTTTGGGGATAGCACACAGCAACTGTAAAGTCTTCTGCCCAGAAACACTGGCACACTGTATGAGCCTGGACCCAAAGAGACAAGAATTTCAGAAAACAGCATTCCACTTATGGCACAAATGGGTCTAAGATATATTCCTGTTCCAACTATGATCAAGAGAAGCTGGGTTTAAAACTCCCACTGGCTCCTATGCAACAATAGAGATGTTAGATACGATATGGTAAAACCAAAATACAGATTAATCACAGAACAGTGGAAGGGTCTACCCAGATTGAAACCCAGGACGGCAAGCATGATGCACAGAAACAGAAAGGTAAGAGAAATAATGTCTTTATATTGGTCCATAGCAATATCATGGGGAAAAGGGCAAGACTAACTTAAATACTGAGACAAGAACTGATAAACCCATCCTCTATCAGCCTTAGGAGCAATTAACTAACCTGTGCTACTCTCACCCAGTTTTATTATTCAGAAAAGGTAAAAGTCCTCAGCTCACCAAAGGACTTGAGAACCCCTACAAACACTCACATGACTACGGCTAGGTGCTGGGCTAGTGAGTGCAGTCCCATGGCCATAGGAAAACACCAGGATCCTAAAACTTCATCTTTGAATGGCAGCTGGAGAGGTGACAGAGAGGCAACCATCAAGAATGATATCAGGCCCTAAAGCAGAGGTGTACCAGTGATTCAGGGATGCAACATCTGCTGCTGTCGAATTGACACTACCACACCACAGAGCCACATCACCACGTCTGCTGCCTTTTCTTTCCATGGGAGTGTGGGATACCAGTTGGCAGGCACATTCTGGACCCAGAGCTTTCCTCACACTTATGTCATGCCAACACAGCCACTTCAAGTCTGAAAATACCATGAATGATATCAATGCTGTCCCTTTCTATCCAACAAATGGTAGTGCAGAAGGAAGGGCATCACCAGCCAGCTGAACCCATATCAATGCCAACAGGCACCGGTGCTCAGGCATGCCCAGTAACACTGACCCTTGAGACTCTGAGATGAAGAAAAAATGCCATGTCCCTCCCATTAGGAAGAGTCAGGCTGGGAAGGACACTTTACTCCTGTTAATTCTTCTCTCAGGAGCCTTACTTTGAAGCACTTTTGAATTACACGCCTGGCATTGACTTTGAACAAGCTCTCAAAGTGATGCATGTCCCCTTAACTGACTTTTTATTTGGAAATACATTATTATATGGCCTTCTAGAGAGATGGAGTTGTCAACAACATGAATGACAACCCATGGCAGAAGACCAGCTCACAAACTCTCTCACAGTCACTTGCAGAAACCTTAAAACTGAAACAAATGCAAATAATTAATCATCACTTGCACATCATCTTAGTGCAGATGCAAGAATAAATAGACAATTGATGATTTTTCTTCACTAGGGAACAGGCAAATTCTTTTAAAGGAGATGAGATACTAAATTCTATGGTGTCTAGGCACAGCTCAAAACCAGCGTTGGATTTTCCCAGCTTAAAGCTTGCTACAACTTTTCAAATTTGCTGTCAATCTCTACAGAAGACAATCTTAAAAGGTAACAGTTTCCTACACCCTGTTATCCATTATTCACTTTTTAATTATAGTAGTAAACAGTCAATCAGAGACCTTAAATATTAGCTTGACTTTTTGGTTAAGAAGCCTGGAATTCCTGAGACCTAAGAGGAGGGAAAGATCATATGTGAAATTTAATCATAAAATAAGGAGAGTTCTGATGCAGAGCAGCGGACAGGCTGCACACATCATTGTTAGGATACACACAGACCAGCTATCACACTTAAGGGATTGTTCCACATCAAGGAAAAGAAAAAGCATGGGGGCAAAGACCAAGCCCTGGGCCTTGGATCTCTGTGCTTAGAGCCATAATTAGGGGAACTCAGGTCATGCTTCCTTTCTTTCTGGCTACCACTTTGGACCAAAGGATCTTCCTTCTACTCTTCATTTCTGCACACTTCACAAAAGAGACCCCAGGGGGCAGGGGATGGTTTCTTACAAAGCAGCCTTATCTTTGTGATCAGAGCTATCTCCTGCAAGAGGTGGGGTTTGCAGTGAGAGGAAGGACTGGAAGCTGGACTCCTTGGCAGTGCTCAGATCATTACAGTTCCCATTTAAAGAAATCTCACATTTTTCCCAAAACTGGGAGGAAAAAAATCAAGTATCCTGACCAGCTCTTGGAAAGGCAGGGTCCATTCCCAATGAATTCCCCATGTCACAAGGATGCAGGTGCAGGCTGTCAGCCCCTCACCTGGGCAGTCCCACTGAGGCCAGCAAGTAGAGCCAGTCTCTTGGGGCAGGGAGTAGGCTCTCGCTGACTTCAGAGGGAAGGACAGACCTGCACAAGACATACTTGCTGTTACAAAATACAGCTGACCCTGACACCAGTATCACCAGAGTCCAACAATGTTCTGGGGGATGAGAAATGGAACTCCTTGAAACAGTAGCTGCAAGAAAAATTAGGAATTCCATTTCCCTGCTCCTTTATTTTTTAAAAGCACCCAGTTAACTTGAAACTTAAATGTAAAAACAGACTGCTCCATTGCCTTATAGATGAGTACCCATCACCCAAGAAAAGGATACTATACACAAAATATTCAGTCTCTCACCCTTTCTATTTATTTCACCCCCCCTTACTTGCATCTGTTTATGTGTTTTCAAAACCTCCTCCTTGTTCACAATAAACAAGTTAACCTCTTTGTCTCTCTGCAATTCACATACTGCTTTTAATAGCTTTGCTTGGTTTGCTTCCCTCTGAGTTTCCTTTCAGTCTTAATTTCCTAATAATTAGATTGACTGCATAACAACAAGCACAACACACACAGAAAGCACCATGAGAATAGATTACTAGCGGTCAATTTTGTTATCATCATTTCAGCCTCTGTCCTTTTAATGTTCTTTTTAGAGAAAAGCAGAGAAAAAACGGGAATAGGTCTCTGGCCATCTACATATTTGAGTGGAAGAAAACTGCAGTGCATTCCCAAAAGAAAAAAAAATCATCCATGTAAATATGACCCTTTTATTGTCCCTGAGGTCTAGTTTAGAGCCTTCAATAATAACTCCAATTTTTTAGATCTATATTATTCCATCTTAATGATGAAGTCAGTAAATATCTATGCTAGCCTAACATTTTTAAGGCTATTTTGCTTCAATGAACATTAAATTCTGGCTCATTCTGGATGAAGAACACTCCAGTCAAGATGTGGTCTAGTTAATGTGGTTTAGTCTCTTTTTTTTATATCCACCTTTTTCACGATGATGTTGCATCTTGCAGAAAACAGCATTTCTTTTGCAATTACCTCTTCTCCATAAAAGCTGTGGTTGAAACAGAACAACTCTATGAAGAATTTGGCCTGTAAGACTACAATTCCAGCAGTTCTGTTTGTACTTGGTTACAGAGGCAGACCCAAACAACCATGGCTACAGTGAACCCTTTAATCCCATGATTTACAAGAATGTCCACAAGAACATCTCTGAAAACTAACAACGCTACCTTTCCAAATTAGCCACACACCCCAAGTGTCACATGTGAGCCCAGGATCACAGTCTGGCATCTGTACAATTCACAACAGACCCAGGAGAGCCCATAATTGTTCCTGTGGTTATCTTACCTATGCTCATACTCCTAGGAGATGGGAAAGCTCATCAGATGCTAAACCCACAGAGCTCTCTTCAGATAAGGGCTTACAGCTTTAAGGAAAAGAAAATGCTTCTCTATCTTCTCATTATTTCCCTCCTTTTCTTGCCCACACAGAAGCCTAGAGGGAATAGTAACTAGCCCAGCATTTTCTGGATCAAAAACCCGTAGTTTTGTATTTGAAAATTCATACAAAAATTTATGTAAAAGAAAAATAAAAGTATATAAGACCTTCTTTTCTTCTCGTCAGTGCTGCTGCTCAATGGCTTGGGTAAAAGAGATTTTCCTTTTATTATTCTTTCACCTTTCTTCAGACAAATTACACTTTTCAATAGTTATATTCTCCAAACTCTCCAAAAGAATTTTCTACCAAGTATTCCCCAGCAGGCCCCTAACAATCAAAGTCCACAGTTGCTGCATTTCCCCTTTTTTTTTTTCAAAAAAAAGGAGAAAAATAACATTTTCCTCAGATGACTGTTTTTATTTCCTTTTAGGGTGGTAGAACAGTATACCCAGAAGGACAATCTTATGAGTTTACCATTAAAAAAAACCTAGCCCTTTCCACACTCCTGGAAAAGGCATGCACACAGGTGTGAAAATGGGAAACATACAGGGCCAAGAAGTACTTCACTACCCACAAGAAAGCATGAGTAAGTAACGATGGGTTCTATGCAGCCAAACTGAGCACAGTGGTCTTGGCATCAATACCAGCTTCAGTTCAGCCTTGAAAACTTTGTATGAAGTGGCTGGGGGGTAGTTCAGAATTGTTTTTTTCTCCTTTTCTACACAGCACCGGGATTAGTTTCAGAAAATAGGCTTCCTGGCACTAAATGGCTTGCCATAGCCTCTCACTTACTGTAAAAACAGAAGGAAAAAACTGCTGCACACATCTGCCATCACACAACTTGTCATTCCTTTGCTTCTCCCATTCTCAAGCCTGTGCACAACAGTTCCCACTTGTGCCTGGCCACATTTCTATTGCTCCTAGCTGAAATGCATCTTCGCAAAGCTCACTTTGTTAGCAGTGCTCCCAAAATGCCAGAGCACGTTAAACATCGTCAATCCCTTTGCCTTTTAAAATATGTCTTTGCACAGGGCATCTTTCAAAACAATAAATCCTGGATATTTAATCAGCAGCAGGGTAAGAAAAAACAAGCTTCTCCATAGCCAGTGATAAGCACCAGGGTTTATTTCCTGTTTCCTCAAACTTGCAGTAATGAACCTGAGTGTTTTAGAAGTAACATGAGACAAAGGTGTAGCCAACAGTCAGTGATGAAGTTATTGAAATTTGACTCATAATCATTTGCTGGCCCCAAGCTGCCCCCGAGCAAGCGGTGCGAGAAATCGGCAGAGGCCCGGGGAGCACTGCAGGACCATGCGCAGGCAGGGGGGGTGGGCAAACAAGAAACCAATTCAGAGCAACTGGAAGGCATCCTAGAAAAACAAACGATGGAAATGTTTCAACCACCAAGCCGGGACTACACTAAGCCTCTCAAAGAGGGAGTTGGTACAGCCAGCCAGTGAACCACAGGGCTGGCACTAGCCCTGCCACCTGGGAGCGTGCCCCCAGCAGTACAGCACATCTCCTCTTCAGGGCATCTTCTGTGGCCATTTCAGCAAGCAGACCACATGCATGGCAGTGAAACATCAGACTGTCCTAAAAGTCTCAAAGTATTTCATATTTTGGGTGTACTCCTGGGAAAGTGCTTGCTCATTTCACTCCATAGGAAGCGAAGCTTCCCTCAAGAAGCATTGCCTCAAGAATAATTTATTATCATTAATAATAATACACTGATATAGAAATTTTCATCCCAAAGGATGAAAAAAGCAATTTAGAATCTCCAAGCAATTTTCAGAGTGGAATAGTTTGTGCTTTAAGGCACATGCAGCAGTGACACTGGAGTGTCCCTGGCTGTGTCTGTGTCAGTCATGTGCACAGAGGAAGTGTGCCATGCCACAGACTCAGCTGACATCCTCCTTGGCAGCATGGGGAGAGGAAACAGTGGCAATGGGTGAATTAAATAAACATGGCAGGGGGTGCAAAAACATCTACACTACTGCATTCAATGGGATGAAACCACTGGGGCCACAATCCCCCTTTCTCTGTGCACAGGAAACAACCCTCCCTGCGTGAATTGGTGCAAAAAAGGAAGAGGTGATGGACCAAGTAATGGAGTTTTCAGAAATGATAGTAGGGTAAAAGAAGACCAGAGAGAGACCAGTGGTTCCTTCACTCATGCTTCCTTTGCTGCCCAAAGCTAAGATGCAGTGCGTGCTGGCCACCAGTAGTTAAAACATCAGTGTGCCCTTGATGCTTTTGTATCTCTCAGACTGGAAAAGAAAAGAGAATGCAACAAGAACTACTCTTTGGTTATGAATTCTTACTGCAACCTAAGTGCCAAGTCCTTCTTGCACAGCAAACTCAGACTTCAAAAAAAAACAAGTTAAACAAAAATTGATAAAATATAAAGCTGCACAAATATTAACAAGTTTGTGTAGTGCTAGGGTATTTCTCCTGCAGACCTTCTGAATCTTCCTTCCCTTAGCACTTAATGCATAATCTGGAGAGATAAACACAACTTCTGCTTAATGGCCACCCAGAGAGAAAGGCAATGCATTCCTCCAGAGAGCAGCAGTTGCAGACAGAATTTTGCTCCACAGGTCACTAATTCAAAGGTAACCTATTTTACTAGGGATTCAAATGTATTAATGTCTGTTGCTGCTGTTGCTTGGTGGCTTACAAGTAAAACCATTTTTCAACCTCATAAGAGTTCTCTGCTTTTACAAGTTTCTAGCTTATACAGATGTTGTAAAACCTCCAGCTGCAGATAGGAGGGCAAGGGTCAGTGGAATGAAGAAGGTCTCCTTTCCCAGGTGGTCCAGCTGATCTGTGCAAATCTGGACTGGAAGGTAGGATCTCCATCCTCCTGCCATGACCCTCACACACATCCTCTTGCAATCTCCCTCTGAGCCCTCCTTCCTTCTTTTTTCATTTACCCAAACCTTTTTGGCTTTCCATTATTACAATGGAAGCACACTTTCAGATCTCCAATCTCAAAAAGATCCAACAAATCAACCAACTTTGTTAGCACTTCCCATTGTGAACTATAGCTCTCCTTTCTCTACATCTCATCCCTCAGCTCATTGGGTAGACAGCTCATATAGAAGCTGAAATTAAAACAGTTGAAACAACATTAGAGGATGAGAAAAGATGGACAAAGCCCCATTGCTACTCAAGGCTGCTAGATTTCATTACTAAGAAGTAGTGCTAAAAATAGGTCTGAGTACAAAGCATTGCCAGTACTGAGACTTCTATCACTGCTAGACTTGGGAATTTGTTTAAGATTTTTCCCAGTGAACAGGGAGCCTTAAAATATACTTCAGTAATCTTTTACGGGGTGGGAAGGGAGGAGAAAGAAAATAAGGGGTGAGGGGAAAAGGAGACCATATCAAATATTTATGGAGCTGTGAATCTATTTACGTGGAGGGTAGGTAAGAGAAACAAGTATGCCATGCATCAGGTCATATTCTAGAATGGAAAATTCCGCTGTTCTTTGTATGCTATCCAGCTCAGATCCATGAATCCCTTCCTAAGACTACACTAAAATTTTCATTAAGCATTTGGGGATTTAAGAAATCATTTGGGTGTGTTAAAATCAATATTAACTTGTACTGTTCACTGGCAAGTCACTCTAATAGCATTTTACAAAATGTTTTCAAGCACACTGAATGAGTGATGATGGTATAAACCAGTTTTGGGGAAACTTTTATTGCAGTAAGTGCAGGGTCGTTATTTTATTCTTAAACAGCCTTTACCAGCATCAAAGGGATGTAATTGATGCAATGATTTCAAATGTTGATGGCTGCTGACATATGATTTTACAAACATGCAGAGAGAAATTAGAACAGGCCAGGCTATTACAGCTACAAATAAACTTTTAAGCAATTTAGGGATACATTACAGGAAAGCATAACACTCAGAGGGCCAAGTAGCAGACTCCCATGGCTACTGTTGAATAGGCAGTGACAGTGCAGCATAGCAAAAGCTCACTTGCTGCAGGCTGAGCAGGTCTGAAAAGCCAACTATCTCCCCACCCCCAAATCATTACAGCAAGACTTGTAAACCCAGGATCCTTCCCACATGGCATGGCCACAAACTCACAGGGAGCTTTTGGATTTTGAGCACCAGCTTCCCTGGAGGTGGAAGGAACCACTGAGGCACTTCATCCTTGCTGAATCATAGGTCTGTTGTTTCCTCCCTGCACACATCCCTAAAACTCCTGAACAGAGAGTCTTGGTCTGCTGTGAGTGCTCCTTGTGACATTTCACATGAGTCCAAGCTAGGGCCACCTGCCATAAAAAAGGGGCAGACAATGCCTTGTGGGCAGGGATGAACCAGCTGCTTCCTTTAAGGGTGCAAAGCCTTGAGCACATGGTAGAATTGCATCCAAAGCATAGTATCAACATGGTGCCAGCAAGGAAATTCTATTTTCACTGCAGTACTTTTTAAATGTGTGCATTCCTCCTTATAGTATACCTGTCTACAAATACAAACCTTGATATACGTATATATGTATATATTTATATGTACATATACATAATATCTCCAGAAACAGGCAGAAGAAATGAGTGTCTTTCTCTGATGAGAGACTGACATATTCCTCCTACAACAGTTCCATCAGGAGCCATGCTAAGAACTCTCTTCTGCTTTTGAGTCTCCCCTTCGGGGCTAACAAGTCAACAGGGATGCTCAGTGACTTCTACCCAATGTCCTCAACACTTTTCCTAACACAGTCCTTTATGACTTTGAAAACAGCTTATAAAAACTTTGTTATTTTTGATGAAGTCACACTTATGCTAAGGAAATGTGTTGGCTTTTTTTTCCAAAGAATATTTTCAGGGCCTATAGTTCTTAGAATGGTTTATGGTATGTGCTCTCAAGTTATGTACTACACATAAAATTAATGATATATAGTTTCACTTTGTTTTTAAATCTAGGCTTCTCAGAGCTCTTCCTCAAAGGAATAAATAAAACTCAGTCTTCAAATTATTAACAAATAATATCTACCGCAGACAGATTTTCAAATTGCTCTAAATTGCACGGCAACGTTGATTTGAATGCAGTTACAGCAATTTACATCACTGCAAGACCTGACTGAAATTAATATTTCAGGCAGTTCAGTAGTACTGGTACAGGCTGTTCCCATTTGTATATTTAATATCTGAAGTTAAGTGTAAATTTGCAAATAATAAATGTGCTCATGACTATATCTATATGCACACACTTCTCTCAAAACTTCTAACAAGGCTCAAAGCACAACAAAGCAGCCTGAATATGCAAGCCAGCATGTAAGAGCAGAGATCCTCTCACACTCACTCATGAACATAGCTGCTGCCAGGGAAAGCAAAGCCAGAGGGGTGGGGAGAAAGGGCAGAAAAGCCAGAGGGGTGGGGAGAAAGGGCAGATTTGGGGGGGGGGGGGGGAGGGCGTAGGGTATCACACAAACTACTGTATCATTTGGGAGCACCATATCCTCCCACTGCCGAAGTTTTCTTGCGGTCCAGTACTGGCTGCAGTGGGAGTGGGAGGGGTTGGCACTGAGACAACTGCCTTGGATTAAATCATGCCTTGCTCTCTGTTGAATATCAGACAGGCTGAAAAAGACAAATTTTTATGCTGTCTGTAGAGATACACCCTCAAAATATTTTTTGTACGGGAAGATTTCTCAAAGACCAGCTACTTGTAAAAACAAACCTTCCAGCATCTCAGACCACAAAATCCCAATTGCACAGACAGGCAGTAATTCTTGCAACCTTTTCAGTTAAGTAAAATTTCATCTCATTAGCAGAAAATTAAACCAAAGCATGTACTTATGTTTAAGTGGACATCAAGGGATTGTGTAGAATTCATCGCTACTCTGCCATCCCTGAATTTAGCACATGAGTCAAGCAGTCACATCCCATTCATAGGTGCTCTTAGCCCATGTCCAAAGTGTACATGCAAAAACAACACAATCAAAACTTCAGTCACTACTAGCTTTTCCACGTTTTTTAAAGCCTCTGACGCACTGAACGCAAGGGACTGACAGCAGCAGCTGTAATCTTCATTTTTAACTGTCGCGGAGATAGTTGCACAGGGATTTAGCGGAAGCATTAAAATGCTTTAGAGGTTTAGCGCGTTTCTCAGCAGCAAAGCTGCATTAGGCGGGTGGCGACAGCACTGCGGAGTTTCCAAAGGAAGCCCCCGCGCCGCCGTCCCGCCCGTGCCGGCCGCCAGAGGGCGCGGGCAGCATTCCCGCGGTGCCGCTCCCCGCCCCGCCCGGGACACGGCCCCGCCGGGCGCGGCCTGCGCTCGGCCCCAGCAGCGAGGGCTTGCTTGCTTGCTGGGAGCGCCCCGGGCGAGCTAGCAGAGTCCAGTCGCTGTGCCAGAACCTGGCTCGGTGAGCTCTCAGAGCAGACCGAGCATTCCCGTAACCCCGCTGGCCTCCGCGCGGGCGGAGATGTACGGGACTGACATGCAAAGCGGAGAAGCGGCTGTGTTGGTGTCAGCGACAATTAAGGGCTCCGCTCCCCTGCCCATTAGCTGAGTGATTCGGAGCTGCTGGAGAGGTTTAGTCATTCCTGTGGGGGATAAAGGACATGGATACTCTGTCTGGGAATATTGATTGAGAAGGACACAAACAGTAGCTAGGATACTTTTTCAGTGACACAGAAGTTAATGATTTAGTGATTCATAGAAGAAAAGCTGCCTTGTCACCTTTGGTAATTGTTTGTGTTGCAGATACTGCCACGTGAAGTGACCTTGTCAAATTAGCAAAAGCCCGGACTGTACAGCAGGTAACTCGCTGGCAAACTACAGACGTGAGGTTATCAATATGTGACTCTCAATACATGCATACACTGTGTTTCATCCTGACTGAGCACAATTTCTAGGACCTCTCTCTAGTACAGAGTAGCTCAAAACTGGATTTCTGTTCATCTAATCCCACCCTCTGATGAAAAATCTCAAGAACCTCAACTCTTAATTTCTAGCAGACAAGAAAACTAAAACCCACTCCCCCTTCTTCTCCACTACATAATACAAAAGAAAAATTAAGAGACAAAACATTAGAGCAATCCTTCTAGGGATCCACAGGAAAAGGGAAACTGCCTAACTACTGGGGAACCAGTGCTGTAGCAGAGCACAGTCGCTCCCCAGTTTGCTTGCAAGCCCCAAGCACAGCAAAGCAAAGCCAATCTAAATGTGCAGCAAGCCCTCAGAAAGAGTGAGAAATGGGCTCAGCTGCTGGATAGAGGCCTCAAGAGACTCTTAATGGGCTAAAGAGACTGTCACCTGCAGGCTACTGTTTGGCTCAAATTCACACTGGCTGAAAGTTTTCACCAGATGATGACTTACTGGTGGTCTGTCTAGAATAAGCCAAAGTTTTCCTATTCCCCTAATTGTTCTTCTAACTTACACTAATTTTGCTATTGTGTCTGATTTATACTTTCTACTAATCTACAGTGAGGTTGCTTTTTTTTTTATAACATTTCATGCCTCTCTAGTAAATTCAAAAAACACTGGTGTGAAGAAGACAGTTTTTGAAGCAGTCATTTAACTTTGCTCGAAAAGCCAATGGCCTGCATATTCAAAAGCACAGGTGTCAATGCTGCTACAATAAAAAAAATGTGAAAACTTTAGTTCTACCTGTTTAGAAACAGCCGGGGTTTGGAACATGTTACTGGATGTGGAACATGTTACCCATCATGTGGTAAAATTCTACACAGGCAAAGCAGAGCAGTTTTACAAGAAGTGTAGCTGAGCATCTTGCCACTAGCTTGTCTGGGGAGGAGGGAATATAATTTAATATAAACGTGTCCACAGGGATTTGTAGCTTTTCCATTACAGTGTTCAACATGAACAATATATTTCATGGCATCCATGTTTTTACAGACTATTGTGATGGAACCACTCTGCTCCTCTGGAAGCTAACAGAAAATTCACTGCATAGATCAATTAATTATATCCTGAAATATATACATATTTCAGACCCACATATACCTACTGCATCTCCCTCTGTCTAAATAACTAGCTAGAGTAGGAGTTAAACATTTTTCCCTTAACACTTCAAATTATTTGCATTTAACTCATTGGTGTGACACCTGTTTAATTTCTGTGGCATTATACCTGTGCAAAACTATAGTACCAGTGGGGATAAATCAGGACCAAGACTTTTAAAGTCCCATCCCAGTTTCATGAGGCATTAATTAAGGTACCTCAGGAGCACTGGGCACTCAATTGCTTCTTTTTTCTTAACTGATTAAAGAAAATACTTCAGCTAAAACCACAGCTTTGATGTGGGTTACTCATACCTTCCTCCCTCCCCCCGAAAATGTTCAGCATTAAGCATGTAAATCATATTGAACATTACCAACTTAAAGGGAAGTGACAGATGACTGTGACTGCCATTAAATGTTTATTGCATCCCTGCCATGTAATGCAATTAGATGGCAAGGAACATGTAATGTGTATTGCTCTGGTGGGAGAATGGGGAAATTATTGAATTTTCTCTCTTAATCTATTTATATCTTGCAGTGGGGGCATTAGGTAGATTAAGCTAGGGACAGTGCCCCCATTCAGTATGCTAAGTAGTGTTTGTCACTCATTGCATTATACGGCAGTGGCAGCCATGAGAGTCCCACACGTGGCAGTAACACTGAATCAGAGGGGAAGTGGCTGAAGAAGTCTTCTGCTAACAAAGTACTCTCCTAGTATCCATTCCTAAATGCTTCTCTTTCTCTCAAATAAGGGGCAAAACCTCTGTCCCCCCCCAAGCAAAAAAAGAAAATGAAAAAAAAGAAAATGAAAAGAAAAAGAAATCACTAACTCTGGTTATTTCTTTCTTTCTAGGGACTGGTGCTACAGGAGTTCAACCTTCATGATGTGTTGCTTTGTTGCTTTAGTAGAACAATGCCATACTCCTTCAACAGTGCTTTATATGCAAGTGGTTCTTCAGCCTCTACTAAGGCTGAAAACTTCAAAGCTGAATGAACTCAGCTTCACGGCAGCTTCTGAGTAGCAAGGTAAAAATGATCTTCAGGTTAAAGTGGGGGCATGAAGCCATTAGAAGGTACAAGTACAAAACCACAAATAAAAGCAGGATTCAACATACCATTGCAGCTTTCCTATTAATACATATCCCTTGGCATTCAAAAATTATATGTTATCTTTGCAAACTCCAGCTCAGATCCTAAGTTTTCCTCAAGCATTTCCAACACTGGCTTTGCAGCCTGACATCTGCAGGAGGCTCTGTTGGGGCAGAGGGAGGTTACATGGCTGTGGCTTCTGACATAGCACAGCCCCAGGACCACATCCTCCTCTGTGGCAGTCCTGATGCTGAAGTCTCAAAGACTTAGTATGGATCTATCAGCAAGTGTTTTTTTCCAGAAGTTAATCAATCCTTCGAACATCTGATCTCAAAACAGTCCTCACATTTTGCTAATTCGGGCCTCCGCGGCAGATTTCTAGTGTTTCCTGACTGGAGCATAGCAATGGTCGTTAATGACAGGCCAAGTGGCCAGCTGTGGCTCCTTAATACCTCACGTAATTGCTGCTCTAACATCCTTGCTTTGCATGTGTGGCTGAAGTAATGCCCTAGAAACCAACAGCCTTTGCTCATCCACACACAGATCATACATGCTCAGGAGTACAAGACTTCTCTGAAACACCCTGCTGATGAACTTTTACACTGTGGCAGCACCATTTAAAGTGTATCTTTCTCAGAAGTGAAGGTTAACTCAGCACTTCCGTGTCTGAGCTCTGGGCTTAGCCCAGCACAGCCTCAGAGCCTACCTGCCCTTCCTGAACCTGTCTCCTCACCTTGCTCTACATGGGCAGGAGCATTTCTGGGTTTCTGAAGCCCTGTTCCACTGCTCTTCATGCTGCAGTTAGCTCTGTGTTTCTGACCAAGTTTCCCAGAAAGCTGTGGGAGGACGTGGCCATCTGCATAGGCCTGTTGCAGAAGGCCCTGGAAGGCTTCTCATCCTTATGTGACAGTCTGTGTCCTCTACACACCCATCCTGGGGGAAATGAAACTGAACCCCTGCGCAAAGCCATGCCTGCCAACCCAATGTCACAGCACAAACAGTGCCATTTATTTTGTTAACTGCCTCAGACAGCTTTATCTGCAGTCCTACCACTCTCTAACCCCGTCACCCTGGTGCCCTTGTGCCAGGCACGGTGCTGCAGTCACAGCCATGCCTAGCACCCAACAGCCTTGAACCAGCTCCAAAGGGTGCGTGGCTTCGCATTTGGTGACACAGAACTTGCAGCCCTGCTAGCACTGACTGAGCAGCACCTCACGTGCCAAAAGTCTCAAGCTGCTGCTCTTGCTGATTGCTGATGCTTGGGGTGACACTTGGAGCTGCTGCCACCTCCTTCAGTATCAAAAGCAAAACAGTAGAGAAAATTCTAGGCAGAGAAACTTCCACCTTTGTTGGGCAGGCTGGTGACACTTACTCTTGTATTACTCCTCATGTGGCTGCCATATCTGATATTTCAGGGGGATTCAAGTCACTCCCCTTTAGGAACAGATCTAGTCCAGAAACTTGGAAAACAACGAGGACTATTCTGAACTCACCTGCCTGGCTCAAGAAACTTTAGAGCCATAACTAAACTGGGTTTCCACTCAAAATTTTCATTTATATGTTAAAAACCTAACAGGAGCAAAGACCATCCATGAAGCCTTTGTGCATCTCTCCAAGATCAAAGGATCATAGAAGTGGAAAGCTTCTTTCCTGAGAGTGGGAAATTATCACGTGAGACTGTAAATCCCCAGCAAAATCTGAATCATTCTGCTGCTTCCCACAGACTTTGGAGCAATTCAGTTTTCACGCCTTTTGCTTTGTCAGATGGAATATTTGAATTGCTCTATCTAATGATGGGGTGTATATTCACAATGAAAATCCCAGTACTTCTCACAGTGTTGTTTTTGACATTGAGCAGAGAAATGCTAAAAGTTTCTGACAGACATCTTTTCATTAAAGGGAGAAAAAACTGCACACATCTATAAGATCTCTAGATGCAGTAATGTAATATGATTATTACTAAAAATAAGATCAATTCATGGTACAAAAATCAATTCTAGCAATTTCCAGTGCTAGATATATTGCTTTTATGTCCTTTTGTGTACTGTACTTCAACTAAGTGAAAGCTGACACTCAAATGCTCTCATATGAAAGCTCAGCTTTTCAAGAAACTAATGTAAAAAAAAATCTTCTCAAGCTGTTAAAGGGGACCAAATAGAGCCCTCCTAGAAAAACATGCAATATATATAAAATATATGAAGTCAGTAGAGCTGCAGTTGTTGATATGTGGGCAGAAGCCTTTCCATGCAGAAAGGCTCGCTCTCCTCCTATTTCCCAGCACAACAGTAATATGCTAGCAGATAACTAAGCTGTAAGATATAAAGGCAAAACATATATTTTCTTGAATGAAGACAAAGGAAACTCAGTCTGTCTGCCGCTGAAATTTGGGAGATTAATAGTATTACGAAGGGAAGGTTTTATTACCTCATGTAAATCAGACTTGGAAAACCAAAGAGTGGAATAATACTCCTGTGGAGCCAGTGAAACACCACTTTGTGAATTGGCAAGTTATTGCATTTTGATATTTTTTGGCACTGCAGAGCATCTGCAAGCCCTTCATGCTATCTGATAATCTTTTGGTATTTGATAATACAGTACTAAAGGCACAAGTGAACAAAAGGCAGCCAGGGAATTATTTGTGAATTATATTATACTGGTATTCAGTAATTAAGCCTTAGAATTAGTTGGGAGAGGAGAGCATTAGACTTCAAAATTGCTCTACTGAGTACAATATTTATCTTCTGTGTCAAACACATTTATTCAACTGAGTCATGCAGATCTGCTTCCAAGCTTTGAGACTTAATGCCTAGTGTAGGGCTTGAAAATGACTGATTCCAGGCTTTAGTCACAACTGAATCCCCAACCCCTTTTCATTCCCAAATTTCAGTAGACATGCAGGATTGTAAGAATTCTATCTTTATTCTTTATGTACAAGTATACCCTGGTTTGTGTAATCTCATGTCAAAAATACCTATTTCTGTAGCTAAATGTTTCCTACACAGCCAATCTTGTTTTTACTGAAGCCAGTTTATGAAAATCCCACAAACTTCACACAGAGTTGCAAGACAGTAAATGTTTGTCCCAGACTGCTAAAATGAAGTGGTTTACCACCTTATAGAGAAGGCATCCATTAGAGCATAGATTTAACTGAAAATAAGAGAAATTATGGGCAACAAAGAGGAATTTCATTGTGAAATTGATGCAAGGACTATAAAACATCTGGAAAATGTTAGTGACTTCATTGTCTGAAATCACAGAGCATGCTATCTGCTCTCTGAGAGCTGATTCTCCTTTACTCAAAGGGGAAAGAAAACCTCAAGCGAGATAGCAGATGAGTTGTTACTCAGAGTAAGCTGGCACTCCTCATGCAGGCACTGATAAAATACCAGAGGGAGGCTCTGGCTGTGCTCACTCTCCAAGGGGGAGACAGCCAGCCTAAGCTCGTTTCTGACGGGTCTGAGCATCACCACTGGCAGTCGCGTGTGCTCAAGGCCAAGAGCTGAAGCACTCCACAGCTCCCAACACTTATCACTCCCTTGGATACTTTGAGCAGGAAGGAGCCACTCCCTCCTTCTGACTTATGCTCCTTCTTCACCCTCCCCCCACTTGAAGAAAGAAAAGCTTTGTTTGAAGTCTTACAGATTTTACAGTTTCCCTTTTTTTCTCCCTTAGAGATATTTTAAATGTTCAGATATTTTTGTCTAAACAAATATTTGCAACTATAAAGGAATACTCTACACTCAGGTAAAATGCCTAATGAGATGACAGAGGCAGAATGAAGTGGCAGAAACACTGCCACTGTTCATTACAACGAGACTGGGAGACCACAGTAAACAAGTTTCAATTGCTTTTGTCTCTACTCTCCTCCGACATTCTCCTGGGCACTCAGCAGTACAGATTCCAACAAGCTGAAAATCAGCCCTTCCCATCCTGTTCTGAAAGGCAAACAGTACTCTGCCATAGAAACAGATGTTTTGGTTGTGGGCTTTATTAATAATAAAGTTATTATTAAAGGAGTGTGTTGTGGAAAATATCTGTACAGGCAGGCTCACTTGTAGTTTCCCTTTGGTGTTCTCTGAAAAGGTAATGTGAAGGTGAAGTCCTACCCCTGGCAATACTAATGGAGGTCTTTCCACAGGCTGCTGTGGAGACAGGGTTTGACACCCACCGTGTCCTTCCTCCACTTCACACCCTCCCACCTGCTCCAGGTACCCGACCCACTTCACAAAACTTCTAATTTTACTTGCCCCAGGCTACTACCGATTTTCCTTTTAATTTGTTTCCCAAGACAAATCTGACTTTTATGTTCAGTGTAAGTCAGAGGTGATAACAAAACTGTTGAGATTTGTGTTTCCTAAAACTCAATACCTAAAAGGTGCACTTCAAAATAACCACAGCAATCCTTATTGGTGCTGAAAAACAGCAGCAAGAAGATAAAGTAGTGACAATACATGAATTATCATATTCTTCTTTACAAGTTATTTCTTTCTTCGTTTTATTTACAATCCAATCTGAGTATTATTCATCTATGTTTGCTGGTTTTGCCAGTATTCACAGAATTATTTTTATGGAAAATTTTTACATACACTTTCCTCCCAAAGTCTTTGTGTTAGCAATATACCATTTCACCTGGCAAGGCATACAAAATATTAAGAGCCATTCCTGCTTCCTAGTCCTAGAAAATAGTAAATCATAAGTATGCTGCTGACACTCCTAGATATGCAATACCTCTTAGATACAAATTTTCAGACAAATGATCAATCACACCACAACCCAGTGGACTTTAAAGAATCACAAACAATTTCAGTGCTATCTTATGCAGATGCTGAAAAGCAGTGGTGAGGATGACCAAAGGAATCACAGAAATTAAATGCAGTGACACACTGACAAATACGCTAATCCGCATTAACACCTCTGTTTGCTCTGGGAGATAAAAACCATTACAACTAATGACAGAATCAACCTTATCAACAGCATCCAGAGAAGGAACAAAGTATTTGGACAGCTGCTGGGACAGCTTCTGAAAATAGTCTGCAGAATTCAGCCAGAAGCTTTTTAAAAACAGGTTTCTGGGGATGGGTTTTTTTAAGATAGGATAGTCTCCTCATGTGCAGAGCCACTGCCAGAGGTAAACCTGCTGCTGTGACCACCCTTCAAAATGATGCACAGAAACAAAATATGGCAGTGGAAAGCATGCAAATTAACTGAAGGTTTGAGAAACTCCAAAAATAGCCACATTTAAACCCAGAATATCGGGAAGAAGTGAGGGACAGAAGGAGGTATGGAGCAAGGCAGAGATAAAACTCCTGAAAATTATTTTACATAATCATAGGAAGAACAAAAAGTTGGAAGGAAATGCTGAGGTTATGCTGGAGAGAATTTAACATGCTTTAACATATTTCTGCTTTCATTTGTATTATGCTCAAGAAAGAGTGAGAACAGACATCTATGAGGGACGCTGTCTAAATACAAAGCAGAGAACAAACACTAGCAGCATATCCTTTAGAAAAGGAAACATGCCAGTTCTCAATTACATGCTTTCATTGGTCAAGTCCATGTACAAAATCGTTTACACAACTCCCCAAAGTTACCTGCATGTATTTTTGTAGTCAGAGAGAAAGCCAACAACAGAATTATTTTTGCTGGGAGACTCAAAATTACTGGAGAGCTTTGCCTCCCAGATCTGGTTTCCATGCCACTCTTTACTTGCCAACAAAGCCTTAACTATCAGCATACACAAATGAAGAATTTCCAGAACTTCTAAAAAGTGGCAGGTTTTTTTCCTTGCATCAGGGCTGATGCCAGAAAAATTGGCAAATATTAGATTAATTAAATGACATATGCAAATATAACTAACAAAACGGCTGTAAGAGATTAAGGCAGACAAATGTTCTGATATATGCCAGCATACCGTCTCTGTGTTCTGCAGTATGTTTTGGAGACTCAGGTTGTCTGAAGACTTCATTTAATATTCCAGACTACAAACCAGTACCAACTATGTTTCACTGCTCACCACAACAGACATCCTGGCTGTTCTGCTATGTCTTTTTCATGCCTTTCCTTGAAAGAAAATTGCCCTTGCTAGGGACATTTTAAAACATTTTCCATAGAATAACAGGATGACCCAGGTTGAAAGGGACCTTAAAGATCATCTAATTCCAATTTCTGCCATGGGCAGGGACATATTTTGCTCAAAGCCCCATACAGCCTGCCTTGAACAGTTCCAGGCATGGGACACTCAAAACTTCTCTGGGCAACCTGTTCCAGTGGCTCACCACCCTCACAGTAATACATTTCTTCCTAATATAAATCTGTAATGTCATTATTCCTTGTCCTAGCCTATCATACATGCCCTTGTGAAAATACCCTCTCCATCTTTCTTCTATGCTTTCTTCAGATACTGAAAGGTCACAATTAGGTCAGCCCTGAGCCTTATCTTTTCCAGGCTGAAGAAACCCAATTCTCTCAGCCTTTCCTCATAGGAAAGGTGCTCCATCTCTCTGGTCAACTCAGTTTTCCTCCTCTGGAGTCATTCCTACAGATCCACATCCTTTCTCTGCTTAAGTGCTAAGATATTATTAATACATAATTGACTGACTATTGCAACCCTCAAAATATTCTACAAAAAGACAAAGACTGGATATGGAAAGCAGTGTCTCCATGTCACTAGAAGTGGGCAGTTGTACTAGATACATGATTCCAGTTTCCCAGCTCAAGCATTTGCCCTACCATGTATAAATTAAGTGAAGCAGATTTATTTGCAGTATAATGTACTGCACCATATATTAAATGACTGAAGTAGATTTATTATGTGCTAGATTTGAAAACAGCCTTATAAGAAGTATTTTCAATAATCCCAGTATCAAAGTTAGATTTAGAGTGGTAAATTGTACAATAAAATACATTCAAGAAAAGAGCAAAATCTTAACTATTTTCCCTACCCTGCGTAAATGAATGGCATTTCTGAATTTAATTCATACATAGATAAAATCCCATAGACACTGAATTCCAACTAGAATGTCTTAAGAAAAACATAAGTGGTGTGTAAGTCACTCTCTATCCATTAAAAATTCACTATTTGACCAAAGAGAATGTAATGTCCTGAGGACAACATAAAATAATGCAACTCATTTTCCTCTGTTTTTATCAGCAGTTTAAATTCTTCAGTAATCTGACCTTGAATGCAACAGACAAGTAAAAGGCAGTTTCAAACATTTTAACCCTCAGAATGTTTTGCACAGGGACAGAGTAAGATTGTGTCTCAATACAGAAGTCCCAGTCACGGGAGTCAGAGGGTGGACAGCCCAAGGTGAGTGCAATTCTATCATTCTTTCATTTTGGTCAGTTCTTAGTACAGCATCTGGAAGAAATAATCTAATATCCACATGTTATATAGCTTTCTGATTTGGAAGAAATGAGGAAAAATATAAAGAACTCATCCTGTGCCACGCAAAACCAATACCAGAAAAAGTAACCACAAAGAAAAGGCATGAAAGTTGTTTTATACATTACGTCACTAATTTTTGAATTCAGTGTTCAGTGAATATGAGGATGAGCTTCAATTGGAAACCCCTGCCAGTTGTTTGCACACAAGCAGCACGTACTGCATACAATACACCACGTACTAAAACCACAACTGTATCTTGGCCCAAAGCAAGCCCCATTTCTCCAGGCAGCAATTTCAGAAGTGTCTGCCACAGGATATCCCTGCAGTGAAAACTGCAACCCAATTCACTTTACTGTGACACTGAGAACCAACCCTCCATGTCTGAACAGCAAAATAAAGTTGTGAACTGTGAACCACACCAAGAGAGAACTGACTTGTTCTTCAAAGCAGAGATTTTGGTTTGTGTGACCTTCTGTAGAAGGTGCAGGGCTCAGCTGGCCTCCCCCAGGAACATCATGCAGCTTATTAGAGAAAAGGCTTGTTGTGTTGTTCTGTCACAGTTGTGACAGAAATGAGTACCTGAGGAAGTTCCTACTGGATTTGATCATCCAGGTTTCTTGAGGATTGTGCATGTTGTTACATGAAGCCTGCAAAATGCCAAGTAGGGGAAAGGAAAAAGGGGGAATGATTCATGCATGGGCAGGGATGCTTTTGAGCAAAATTCGCAGAGCATGAAACACAGTCAGAAAGCCAAGGATACTTTAAAAGAAAGTCACATTTTGTAGCTAATAATGATCTGAACGAAGATTGAATTCTTGTTCCACACCTAAAAAGCAAGTGGGTTTTTTTGTCCATTTGTCCAAAATACCTTGTGTTCTTGGCTGAAGTTGTGGGGAGTTCATTTTCCTTCCCAGACTGGTCAAATGAGTGTGAGTGCTGACACCATATCTTATTCAGGCTGTAACCTCTGCTTCTGAACTCGGGAGGAATTTCACTTGCCTCCTAAAGCATATTTGGTGCCAGAACTGCTGTATGCTAGCGGTGTTTCTGTGCAGGAAATCATCATGTCTAGGATTCCAAAACCTATGTGGACCTCAAGGTATATTACAAGGTAGTAACAAAGATATCCTCAAATTAAATAGCAGGCAGAAATCTTACTTAGCCTGGAGAAGTCACCAGTTCTACCCTGAGGTCCAGAGAGTCCCTCAGCATTAAAGCGACGATAAAAACAGCCAGGCTTGTAACAGAGGTCATCACTTCTTAACTTCTGTAAAGCAATAAATGCCAAACTGCAGGTAAGAGGTTATGAATGTTAATGAATTTACAGACTGATGGGACCTGCTGAGTGGTAGGAGTCAGTGGAATCAGGGGGAAGGTGCAACCCATCCAGAAAGCAGGGCCAAGGCTTTCAGAAACAGTTCATGGTTTTACCCAGCTCTACCATGGGATCGAAGCCCAATGTTTGTAAGAGAAGCCACACAAACTTCTTTAAGAGGAGCACCCTCAGGTCAGTAGTGATTTTCCCCCTTTGATATATGTTATCCTTCTTCCACATCATAAATCACTCTGCTGGGCAAACTGCAGAAGACAGACAGAGGGGCTAGGCATCAACACATGGCAAAGTCTTCATGACAGCTCTTATTTTCCTGACAGACACATCAGCAGCACCTGGCACAGATGTTTGGCACAGGTGTGCTCACCTGCAGGCATGCAGAGCTTGGTGTATGCAGTTCAGGGACAAAGGAAGCTGAGTCAGTCACCAGGACAGCAGCCCCGGCCGTGCCCAGGCAGCAAAATGACTCTTAGACTGCTGCATGTTCCTACCTTTGACTGGTGCTCCAAGGCACTGACAGCTTTGCTTGCACTTGTTCTTTTTGTCAGCTGGATTGTGCAGAAGCATTTATAGACACCTCAGCACTGTCTCTCATGGCCACCAAAGCCATGGCACACTCTCAAACTCACTCCCAGGAAGAAAAAGTAAGCATGTCTGGAGCACATATTATGTTTGCAAAGGATTGCTTAATGCCAACTCTTTTCTTCATCTTTGTATCCATCCATTTTTCTTTTTTCTCACTGTGTCAATCCAGTTCTCTCTTTATTTCACTGTTTTCTGTTACAAAACTGGGAGGGTCTGTTTTCCTGAAAATGTACTGCCAGGAAATGCAGTTGAAGATAGTGTATACAATTGTGCTTCCTCCTTATGTTATTACTGGAGTGCTGCAATCCAAATACTCCTTGGCATCCTTTATCCCTAAATCTTCTTTTGATCAATAAATAAAAGAATTCTACAGCTTATATGAAGTGGACAGAAACGAAATATTAGCAGCCATCAAAATATTTTTAACTTTCAAATATATAAATCTATTCATGTATAGACATGTGTGAATGCAAAGTTTAACCAAAATGATCCATTAAAAGGAAAATACCTAACCCCTATTCTTTGTGTTATTTACACATGAAAACAAAGCTAACATGTTTGCCTGTCCCACTTGGATTCACTTACATCCTGCAATGCATTTTAGACATTTCAGGTAACCCTGCTGTTTTTATACAATACCTCAGAAGGTTTCTCCAGCCCTTTCCTGGGAGTGCTCTCACACAGGGAGACTCAATCAATGGAATCTGTAGGTATATCTTCCGAAGGAGGAAATTAAGAGACTCTAATGCACTGCAAGTATCCACTGTCCTCCAGTGCAGACATAATTCCATAACCACCAGAGCCGGAATGGTCACTACTCAAAACATAAACCACAAACTAGAACACATACAATGCCTTAAAAAATACATAAAGGAGAACTGTCTTGTACCTGCGCTGAGAAAGGCAGCAGCATCTAGCCCTCAGTTTCATGGCATCTAATAAAAGTGCAAGAGCTGAACCAAAAACCAGTTCTGTATTTTGGAATGTGTCTCTTTACAGACTGATTTTGTAGTCTTCTGAAGCAGATGGGAGCTCCAAAGGGAAGTCAAAGGGAAGCTCCAAAGGGAAGGAAAGCCATTCATGCTCTGGGCACATCTAATGCCCCTCCAGTAACTCCAGACCACCCATCACCTCCAGCCAGTTCTGCCCTCTTCCAATACAACTGGTGCCTGAAACAGGGGTGAAGAGAGGACACTTCTCTTGACTAACTGCACCAAGACCATGAAGGACTTCCAGCTGTGCAGATTTGAATGACACAGTTTTGCAGCATGGCTGCTTCATATGAAATCCAGCACAGCCTTCCTCTTAGCGGAGCCCCCATGGGACACAGGGGCAGCGGCACAAATTAATCCCCTCTCCTTCACAGCTAAAACTGCGTTGGAAATGCCCTGGGAAGACTCGTCCATCCGGTGAGGAGAAAAGGAGGCTTGAAAATGAAGGGAGTGAGTAACAGAAAAGCTATGTAGAGGCCCCATTAGAGTCACTGAATCTCACACTTGTGGGCAAGAAGACTGGAGTTAACCATGTGGCATGGAGCAAATTGGGCAGCACCGGTCCTCAGAGGCACTGGCAGAGCTGGACCAATGTCTCAGCACAACAGGGCTTCTCCAACTGGGCATTAGAAACCCCACTCCTAATTTCGTCTGTACCCTGCTGACTGCTGGTGAGGATGACTGGCAAAGCTGAGCTAGGCCAGCAGCATTTAAGCTGGACACAAATCAGACAGTAGTGCAAAAATCCAGCACCCAGTTCCACATTCTCCATATCCTTTTCATAGAAACAAACACCACCATCAGCCATTTTCATACCACAAATTACTTCCACGTTTTCTGTGAGCCCACCAGAGGGGAATTCCTGTGTCTGCTCACTCCCCAAGTCCTGCCTCCTGCTCCTCTGGTTTCCATCTAAAATGGAGATAATTATACTTGCCTCTTTCCAATTTCCTACTACAAATAAAAATGCACGACATTTACTCAAAGGCTTCTGAGCTTTCACTACGCAAAGGCACCCTTTCTCAGGCAGCATGAGCTTTGTATTTCATAGGCCTTCATTAATTTAAGTGGCATAAAAAGAAAATATGTTTAAGAAAGTAATGGAACAATGCACTGAAAAGTCATCCCAAATTTTACTATGCATAGTTTTTAGGTTAGTGGATAATTTTTTAATCCAATGTGTCATGTTTAATGTTCTACCAAGCCAAATCCGTAGATATCCCCAGTTCTTTATATTTCTTCCTCTGCTAGCTTAATACACTGGGTCAAGTGTGACTGCTGTTTATTTTAACTTGGCAAAATTGATCCCAGCTTCATATTTTTGAGACAGATTGGTCCATTTTGGTACATTTCCAGAATAAATCCTGCCTGTTCTTTTAAAGTGAGACAGACTCTTGACATACCACCGTTGTGACTGTGGAAGGGATTTCTGGCACACGTAGTGAGTGATTGACTTCTCTACATGTTTTCATAGTGGTACCATTAGGCAGGAAAACAAAGTGTTCTCCCCAAAAAATCTCTGCTAAGCACATTTCAGAAAGAACGAGTTAGTATAGATACATCATGCTCTCTTTTCTGTGCTAAGAGGTATTTAATTCTGCAAAATTCACTCACTCCCACATAATTTAAACCGTCAAAATGGAACATTCTACTTTCTCATTTCTGCACATGTAAAAAGAACAGGCAATCTTGCCAAGGTTAACTATACAATCTTGTTAGGCTTCCATAGATTTCATTAATGCCTCATAAAAGAGAATCAATAAAACTCCTTGCACGTCAATATAAAAAATGACCTTTCGATTTACTCTTTAAGATACAAAAAAAGAGAATCTTAATCAATAGACATTGTCAAAACTTCTCTGATAAGAGCTCCTGCAACAGGGAGCTTAGATTAAGAGTTCTTCAGAGAAGTTATGTGTCTGGTCTGAACTCCTTCCTAAGGATCTGTTTTTGATTGTATTGGGAAACTTTGTTGGGACTACTCAATTTAGGCTACACACAACCTTCCAAGCCTGCATATTAGAAGTGTGGGATTACTCACACACTGATCCTTGTGTAAGTGTCATCACAGTTCAAAGGTTAATAGGACCGCTCACAAGGGAAAGGATTTGTACAGAACTGTGTCTTTAATCCCATTCTTGCTTCAAATTTTCCTTTGACATGTTTCCTTGTGCTTGAAAGTCCACAATGCTTAAACTGACTTTTTCAGATCCTTTTATGTAATTTACAGCTTAGCATGCCCAGCAACCACACCAAAATGACATTTTCCTAAAGTATCCCAGCAGGAGAGCTGGTAACAAATAGCTCTGTCCTGGCACTGGTGTTGGCATTCAAAACACGGTCTTTTCACTGACATTTTCCATCTATTTTGCTCCAAATTCCTCACTCAGACAGCTTGTGGGACCCCACTTTACATTGCTTTTGGTTTCACAGTGTCCTTTTGCATTTCAAATATAATAATGACCCACTGATATATTTTTAATGGCTAGATGGACCAATTCACAAAATTGTTCTAAGTCCCCCCTCCCACTTCTGCAAGTTTTCTCATGTGGATAAGAAACAGTCTCACATTAAAAACAAACAAACAATCCAAAACAAACAACAACATCGAGAGATAACGTGGTGGCAAGAGTAAATATTTTTCTTCTTTTAAACTACCTCGGTTGCTTAATGTACCTTCTAGCCACCATGTAGTTCATATAGAGGACGATACATTTATTTTAAAAACTACCAAATCATAAGTTCATGTGACTTTTCTTTTGGTTTTCAACAAATTTTTCCTCCCTGCCTGCCTTAGCTCATCCTGAATAGTCTTCCAGACTGAACTGAGGATCCTGAGGTCATTCCTGATGCAGACAAGCCCAAAGCCTCTTATGTCAGGGCCACATTCAGTCCACTCGACTGTGAACAACTAGTGCTGCAGGATGATTGGGGGCCACTCACAGTCATTAGGCCAGACCAGTCCTCTTTGTGTGTGCTGGTGTCCTAACAAAATGGAGCAGCAGATCCTTTATCACTGCCTTCTCCTTCTTGACTCAAGTATCCATGCACAACACACCTGACCTACAAACAGGCTGCCTGCATGCGTCTGTGTCTCTCTCGTAGTTTTGAAGTGGCTGGTAAATACATACTGCTCTGCTTCTGGCTTTCTCCATCCTCAGATCCCACAGGTTTGTTCCCATCCCAAGTTTTCATGCAAGAGAAAAGAATGTTTAGTCTGTTCCTTGTATTTTCAGGGGAAGAGGATGCTTGAACTTCTTTATACAGTGCAGAATTTGTCTTGCCACCCAGGAAAATAATAAAGCCTGCAGTGTATTCAAAACTCTTAAGCCTACAAAGAGGTTTTCCACTGTTACTTATATTTGAAATCATTAATCCTAGCAGGTTCATTTTTTCATGTTTTGATTTTCCATTGCCTACTTTGATAGAAGACAATAAGGACAGTCAAGTTTTATTTCTGTTTCTGTAAATACCCTCTAAGATGATCAAAAGTGACCGGTAATTGCCATAGCAAGGAAGATAGTCATGATGGTACAAAGAAAAATTTAGCTCAGGTTTTGTTCAGAAGTAGGGTAATGTTCTGAGAACAAAAAACTGCAGAGAGTTGGAGCAATGTGAACATACAGCCTCTTCATTTTAATTACTTCGAAGAGGCTTTTCATCAGTGTAATAGTGGGCGATTGCAAAATCTCCCAAAAATTTTTAAATAAAAAGCTTCAAACAATTTGCAGTAACAAACCAGCTTTTTAACCAGTAACAGCCCTTCTAGATGCCTATCTTTTCTTTAGGCTCTCCTAAGTGGGACAAGATCTTGTAAAGATACAAACATTTTCCTCCTCATTTTAGAGGTAAATAATCTCTTTGTTAACATTGGGACTGTTCTCTAATGTGCTTTGCAGCATCTGCTCCCTTTTCTCCCCAGTTCTTTTAAAAGCATTCTTAAAGTCATGGAAATTTTTTCTGTCCAAACAGACCAGATAGAAATCTCTCCTCCAGGGAAGAGTCTTACAGAAACCCTGACTGTTAACAGCCCTCAGCTGGAGCAGAACCCAGGCCCTGAACTCGGGGAAGCTGTGCTAGTTTACACAAAGTGAGAAGTTCAGCTGCAAGCATATTTTGTGAAGGCCCGCTCTTCTACTTAGTTCACCATTCTGAGCATAATCAAAAGTTTCAAAACCTAGAGCCTGTAGGCTGAAATTTATTGGGAACAGATGGAGCTAAGCAGCACACACAATTTACCTGTGTACCTAAATAACATAATATATATTTATAAGCATAAATAAAGCAGCTGGTATCCATTTCCTCACTAATGAAAACACCCTTGGCCTTCCTGAACTCCAGACCTACACTGCCACAACTACTTGGTCTTCAAACATGCAAGTCATATCTGTTGGCCTGAGTCATGAAAACCTGTTGTTGAACAAATTTTCATCAATAATTTTGGCTCTGTCCTGGTTTCAGGTGGGATAGAATTAGTTTTATTCCTAGTAGCAAGTACAGAACTTATTTTAGATTTAGGATGAGACTAATAGTGGCAAGACACTGATCTTTCAGGTGTTGCTAAGCAGTGTTTATACTGAGTCAAGGACTTTTCAGCTTCTCACCTCACCCTGCCAGCAAGGAGGCTCAGGGTGCATAAGAAGTTGGGAGGGGACACAGGCCAGCTGACCCCAAAAGGTTTATTCCATACCATACCTGTCATGATCAGCATACAAGTGAGGGGGAAAACCAGACAGAGGCTGCTGCACAGGAACTGGCTGGGCATCCCTTAGCAGGTGAACAATTGCACTGTGCGTCACTTGTTTCATATATTCTAGTTATTTTATTGCTGTTATTAATATTACTGTCATGTTGTCTTCATTTTCTGTCCTATTAAACCATTTTTATCTCGATCTTTGAATTTTACTTCCCCCCCCCCATTCTCTTCCAGCATCCCACAGTTCAGGGACAGAGAGAGCTGGTGGCTATGTGGTGTTCACTACCTGCTGTGTTAAACCACAGCAGGCTCCTACAGGAAGGCTCATGCTGTCAATTAAATTATGGCAGCAGCTGAAATCTAAAGGTCACATCATCCAATATGAAACAACACAGCATTTGATAAACAGCACAACTCAGAAGAACTAACTTTTGAAGGTCGGACTGTTGCCAGGTAAAGTGCTCTACTCTTGCAGGAAAGCACATCTTTCCAAATGCTATTTCATGGGCAGGAAGACGCTTCCTTAGCAAGCTACTTTCACAAAGCTTTAAGCTGGGTTTGTGGGAAGGGAACACATAGGCTTACATAAGCCATTTCAGTCCAGAAATTCCTTGTGGTTAGTTAATTATATATACTAATAACTTCCCAATGACTGCACATACACACAACAAAGCAGTTTAATACTGTTCACGCACTACAATGTTCTCAAGCAATGACTCACACTTCTGTGCAAGTTCTCATGCTACAGAAAGTTAAGAATTGGAACTTCAGCTTTCCAAAATTAAAGTACTACATTCAGGAATCCCTGTGATGTCTCTAGAGCAAGTAACTTGTTAAACACTTTGCAGGAGCACCTTTGCAAATAATATCCAAGGATCCCTAGGTGCCTGTAGGATGATGATAGGGACACCTAATCTTGATTACAAGTATCACCACCTAGTTTTACACAGATCAAAATATGTTTAGGTATCTTAAAGTATTAACCATCTAGAAGCAAGACCAAGGAGCTCCCTTTACACAGACAGGCTTTGTGTTACCCCCTCAAGGGTGCAGGGAGAAAAAATAAGAACTGCTGTGACATATGCCAATGTTATTTCCTACCTCATAACAATTGTTAGTTGTCGTTTTTATTTTGGGGGGTGGGATCCTAAGCTTGAGAAGTTCATAGCTTGGAGGGGGCAGCATTCCTGAGGAACCTGGTACAGTTTTGGAGACTAATAATTTTTTCAGAATGCAACAGTCAAAACATTTGAAAATGTATGTTAATTTTAGCAGGGGAATCCAACTGCAGAAAAAGGGTAGAAAGATTCCCAAAGTGGATATTTTTCAAATTTGCCTTTCTAAATAGTACTTTAGTTACTTTATTTCTTATTTTATTTTAGAAGTTAAAGAAAATTTCCAAGTAAACAAAAGTTGAAAAATGTCTTTTGCACAACTGCTTTTTAAAGTATTTGCTTGGTTTAGGGTAAAATGACTTGAGGGACAATCATAACCCTTCTCCTGAACCTTCGAGGCACTTTTCTGAACTGGACAAACCACGCACAGTTTGAGCTCTCAAAGATGGTTTACTAGCCTCATGCAACCCCAAATATTTTGCAGTAGACACATAATCAGTCACATTTTCTTCCTTCTATTGAAATACTGGCTCAAAGCCTTCCCAGAAAGAGGGAGCCCAGTACATAACACAGTATCATAAGTCCCCAGCAGCCCACTACAAGCCTGGCTTCTGGTCACCTTTGGCTTCCCAGCCTTTTGGCCACCTGAATTAACAGCATAACCAGCTGCCTCTTGGTGCCTTAGGCACTTCTTTCAGCCTTAGTATACAATACACAGACATCCAGACAGATAAAAATAGCAAAACTTTGAGAAACACAGAGAGTATTGGCACTGCAATGCCTTTTCCAATGAACAATATTCATGGTTCTACTGAAGCAATTGTCCCGTGCCAGTGTGAGTGGCGTCATTTTGTTAGCTCCAGCATAATTTAATTACATAATTTTCCCAGCTCATGAATGTGTATATATTTACATTTTTAATAATAAAACACAATAATGATTTTTTAAAATAACTTTCGGGCAAAGTAGTGCAAGAGATTAGGAAGGAACATATGGTAAAAGTAATTTTTGACCTATGTTTTATCCGAAAAACCCAAAAGTGGATTCAGTATTAAAATCAAAGCACCCTAAGTATATTGTGAAATATTTACAGCTGTTATTACTGCCTGATTTATGTCTGCCAGAGACCAGATTATTCAGGCTGGTTTCACAAGCAATATGTCAGTAAACAGGATTTTGTTTGGTAATTATATTAAACATGTCCATATAAGCTTTGAATTAATTATAAACTGTATTTTACTGTACTTGATAAAAGCACTAAGCAGCAAGAACTAATGATGGCAAAAAGGTCTCCGCTCATTTTCAATAAAGCTTTCCATGTGAAAATCTGTCAACATGAAAAAGTTGCTGCTTGTAATTAAAACCAGGCTTTAGTTCAGTACTATGTTTACATGTTATGTTCCAGAAGGGGGAATGCAATTAAATTACTCTCCTCAAACCCTGTGGCTTGCAAGCACAAAATCTGCTCTGGGCATGCTATTGATGTCAGCCCCTTCAGCAAGGAAGACACAATCAGGCTTGGCCTTATGACACATTTGAGAGTTTTGCACTACTAGCACAGTGTGGTGACAGTGCAAGGGAGCCCCCAAGATACAGTCACAGGATGTTTGCAGTGGGTTTGTCTGCCCACATCAGGCATTTTAGCTGTGCTCCTGTCAGTACTTGCACAGGGCTTTGCTAATGGACAGATAATGACACAGCAGAGGCAGAGGAGGTTCCAGCAGCACTTCACCAGGCTTGGGAGCGTGTCAGTGAGCAACTAATTACCCCCTGCTCCAGCTCTCACATTAACTTCTAAGCCACCCCTTGTTTCCACAACGGCTTTATAGCACAAGGTCTATTTTCAATGCAGACTTCAAAGCGACTTCTCTGAATTAGACCCACTGCCAAACCAGGTGCTGAACTGTGCTTCTGTGGGTGCCAAGACCACAGTCCTGGGAGTTCAGCCTGCTGGTTGCCTCTGAAGACGAACAGTAAGTTCCTCACCTGTAACACTTCTCAATACCATGCGCATACGCTGTTTTTTCACCACACTTTTCAATCCTTTTTTTGATACACAGAGATGGGTGAATGTTATTTGCTGTACCACTGGCTAACTACAATTTCAGACCACAAGACACAAACACCACCTTGATACATTTAAAGGTTTTCACACTGCTGTAATGAGACATATTTCCTAAATAGCAAGGAAACAACCTTCCTCCATGGCAACCCAGTGCTCTGGGAGAGAAAGCATCTTACATCTTTCAGTATAAACTTTTCTCAAACAAGGTCATATTATATTTAACGATAAAAAAACAAGCAGATAAGCAGCTCTGTGGTTATCCTGTATTACAGAGGCCTATACACTAGATTTGTTAATCTAGCTTTAATTCAGAAACCTGACACTCCCTGCTTTACTTGTATCCATTTTTGTTTCTCATTAATGCAACCAGATGGTGACTTCAGTATGATTACAATTCTGCCTACTTTAATGTGAATTCTTCATCTTACTACTATCAGATGACATTTGCTTTTCTTAATGTACATAGTTTTAGGAAAAGTACAGAACTGCTATCGCTGTGTTACATGAAAAATTCCAATATACATTTAGCTGACATAGCATCAGCTGGTGTTTAAACTTGGCTTAGCTAATGGACTTTTAATGTCAGTGGGGTTGTGTGCAGTTACTGGCTATTAGCAGGAATGGGCCCTTTCTATAAAAATCACTTTTCCTCAAGTGTGTTGTTTGAACATTCCTTCCCCTGATTTAGTGACTGTCACCAAATACAAAACAAATGCAAGGACGCTGGAATCTACTGTTATCTTTAAAACCAACTTAACCTCAGCCTGGCCTCCACAAATGAAATATGTTCTGTGTTGGTACTGGTGAATATGAAACTTCAAAGACAAAGGACCAAATTTTCCTTGCCTTGCTGCAGTGAGTCAGTCCCAGGCAATCTAGTGGAAATAATCAGACAGAAAGTAAATTTGATCACAATACTGTTATCTATTGATTTCCCGAAAAATGAAAAAAGGCAATGAAACCAAGTACTGCTAAATAAGCTGATGAGTAAAACAAAGCAGATTGATAGTCCACACAAAGTTACTTTGCCACTTAAATTCATTTTATTTGCAAACGTTTCTCATAAATGCAAATGTAAAACTTTATTCTCAAGACCACAAAATGATAGAAATGCTTATAAAGTAAGTAATTAAATTAGGCATTTTAAATTTTTTTTATTATTTGGAAGGTTTTATCTAATAGCCATGTTTACTACTAGGAATTAATATATAACTTCTTTGGGGGTAGAGGGAAGAAAAATATTCATATAGAAATTTTTCAGGACAAGCAAAGGACAAAAGTCAGCAGCTGAGCAGTTTTGCCTTTTCCAGTGCTCATGAAAGGCATATGGCACTTCTCATTCTACTGCCTGCTCCAGGATAAAAACTGCTTTTGTTACCAGCTACCAGGCTGCACTTCTAACTCAAAACTTCGAAGCCCACGCTTTTAGTGGCAGAGCTCTTTAGTTCTAAAACTGTGGGAATCAGGGACACAGGGAATATTTCTCTGCCTGTCCTGGGAGTTCCTGACTCCCAGGAAAACACTGTTTTTAACCTCCATCCATGGAGAAAGCTTCCAGAGCTTTGAGATGGGTTGGAAACAACCAGTGTGTGAATTAGATGGTAGTGTAGTTAACAGTTTGTGACTTGGTGAAAAATGTATATTTGGGTTTTATATAATATGGGTGTAAGTGAAGATTCAAGATGGAGAATTGTGGGCCTTGCCTCAGTTTCCCTTCTCCTTCTTCACCTACTCCATGTTCTGCAGTGTTGGGAGCACAGTCTTATTGGATAGAAGAGTCCACACTGCAGATGTTGCATGAATGGACAAATAATTAGTTATTGTTAGTAAAGTAATAACAACAGACGTTTAAAGTACATGGTGTCAAGTGATCTTGTATAAATTCAGACATTTTGAGCCTCTCAGGGCTCTTGCTGGGATGTTTTTCAATAGTGCAGTGCCTGTGCCATCCTTGGCTCAAAACAGATGATAAGAGGCAATAAACAAACTTTGAAGACCGAACTGCAAGGCCCCTCTGCTTTATTTGTGGGTGTGGCATAGTTTATCAGGGGTTGCTCAGTTCTAGCAACGCCCCTGTGTCGGAGGAGAACCAGACAAAAAACAACTGCTAAGGCAGGAAATTGCCACACATTTGTGTGCAATAGGTATTTACATGGATATCTGCCTACAGCTGGTGACATTTGGCTGTCAGTGTTCTTATCTAAAATATCGTAACAAAAAGCCAAGCAATAAACCATCTACCTGAAAGGACCTTGCTAACTTGTTTTTAGCTGAGGCACAGTGTTAATCTCTCTACAGGAAAGAGTCATATTGCTACATGGAAGGGCAGTGGAAAGCCTCAAAGTTATTCAAGTTATTTAGATATAAAAAAAACAAAACCAAAAACACAAAACACAAAAAAACACACCAAGAAAAAAAAAGGCAAAAAGGAAGCAATCTCATGAAAAAACTTGTCACCACAAGGTCTGTTCATCCTAGAGTCTCACTCTACTGTGTCAACATATTTTTAACAAAGAAGTAGATCGGCTTCTGGCACTTGCTGGCTCTGAAATTAATGGAGCTACATTTGGTGGCGGTCATAAACTGGCCTTGTACCACGTGTCTATCCTTGGTATAAGCATTAGGCATTTAAAAAAATAATAAAAGGAAACTGATAGTGAAACTGACCCGTCCCAGCACTGAACTTTGTAGCTACAAAATTTCTAGATACTTAAGAACTAAGAAATTAGGAACTTTCTATTTGCTCCAGTACAGCTATTTTGCGTGACGAAGAGAAGGAAAAGCTGCACTCCTATTCTTGCCAGCAGAGATCTGCTGCATAAGGAGATTGCTGCATTTTGTTTGAGCAATAGACCAAAAAAGTTACCCTTACCTTCATAAACTAGTGAGGAAGCAGAAAGGAAGTCCCTCAAGCTAGGTTTGAAATGTCTACATGAAAAGAATTTTTTATGGGGACGATGATTTGTCAAAAAGTAGTACAGCTTTGGGGCCAAAAACCTTTGAGCAGGGAATACAAGTTATTTCACAAGACAATTCAGCAAGATTTTCTGTGAACAGCACTTGTAGAACAGCAGTCTTCTCCATTTAATTACAGATCCATTCCTTAACCCGACAGAGTTCTCATCTCCACAATGAGCCCCGATTTTCAGATTAAGTGCCCAAGTTTAACAGAGGAAACTTTATTTCTTCCTAGTTGAAAGCACCAGAGAGTTTTATCCTGTTAACAGAGGTTCAAGCAGCAGAAATTTCTCTATAGACAGTGCAGACATGAAACTTCAAACTGGACACTCACTGCTTGCCTGTAAACCCCAGCTATTCCCTGTTAGTCACAGCCACTCATCTTTTGTGTGTGTAGAGCTGCAGAGCAACCAGACAGACACACAACATTGTGGGAAAAGGGAAAGGTGAGAGGGATGCATCTGTGCTGACTTAAAGATACACTAATGAAAGAGAAAATTCATTCAGAATAAGACAATGTGCACATCTGACCTTGGAATAACTCCTGGTAAGTGCCCATACTTTAGTCAGTGTAGGTAAATCCAGTGCCCATGAGAACAGAATTAGTCTTGCTTGCTATTCTGTCCCACTTCTTACTCCTGGATTTCAATATGACTGAACTGCAATTAACCTCATTCAGTGAGATTGCATTTTATTTTCACTCACTATGTAAACTTTCCAGTATAAACACATATGTTGGGAGTGGATAAGACAAGCGATGTATTTCAACAATAGATACACCATCTCATAAAAGTGTAGTATTCATATCCCAGCCATTATTTTAGCAAATTGATAGCTGGAATATAGCTCTCCAAGAAGCTCTAAATAACTAATAATCCTATGGTGATCCCTTTTCACTGTGTCATGTGAAGTGCACTAAAATCAAGCAAAGAAACACCTATCACTTCAAACAAGTTTCCAAAATGGCTGCAATAAAGTCAACCTCTTCTGACAGATCATTCAAGGCTTACTTGCACATTTCCTTGTATCTAGCTGATGAAATTCAAGATTTCTCAAACAATTGCATCCAGCACTCAGGGGACCAAGAAAAACACAAGCTTTCCTTTTTCTCACAGGATACACCGCTAATCCGCTGAGATTAACACTTCAACCTCCCACTCAATATAAGACTAAGAAATAAAGCTACTTTACTTCTTGAAAATAACTAAAAAGGGATTGGCAGGAGCTACCTAACAAGAAAACGCTCAGCTGTTACCAGGCCAGTGAAATCTATCTGAGCTCCTTAGCATAATTTTTGAAAATGTTCCGGCAACAAGAGAAAAAAGATACTGATTTAATTGCCTAGGCAACCTCATAGCTTTTATGACTCATAAGGCAACGGGGTCCTCTGGAGCATAAGTCATTCATTCATATGAATGAAGTACAGTTGAATAACATCGTACTGAACTGCAGACCAAACAAAACAGCACAGGACAGTGATCCTTGTTCCATTTACAACAGTGCTGCAGTCACGTGCTGAATCTGCTCTTCCTCCTTCCAAATTTGAGATAACACTGTGGATTGCATTGGGCAAAGCAAATCCTTCCAAACACCCTGCCACCAGAAAGTCAGAGTTTCTAGGAAGCATCCCTGTTCCTGAGCAACAGCTTATACTTTTGCCTTTCCCTTTGTTCTGGTTCTGGACAGCAAATGGTTAATTTTTGCAGTATCCAGGAGGGGGGGCATGGCTAGGACCCGGAGATTATGCTATACTAGCTCATTTCATTTTCCAGGAAGGAGGTGAAGGGCTTTCTTCCAAGTCTGGGTAGTGTGGCAGAGGGAGCAGTGAGGCATTGCTGTGGTCAGGGAGTTTCCATGTGGATCATTCCCCTCTTTCTTGCACCTTCTGTCATCAGTACTGTTGCTGCATATTTTCTTATCTAACTGCTGTTCCCAGTAAATTGTTCTTAACTCAACCCATGATCTTTACATTGTGTGCCTCCAATTCACCACCCCACCTCAGGAGGGGAGAAGGGAGGAGGGAGAGAGCAAGCAGCATGTGGTTTGGAGGGTCCTGGTGGGAGAGACTAAACTGAGGAGTACCATCCCTTGGATGTGTGCCATGGGTTCATGGCATCCTTTTATACATATTTCTAGATTACAGCAGATATAAAGAAACCATCAGCTAGACTCAAGAAATTCAACATTGAGAAGGTACCTGAGAACCTTCTCAATGTAGCATTCCCTCTGTAGCTACCTTTCTTTCTTCAGATAAGAAGAATGGACTGGAGCACCAGAGTCTTGGCTACTCAGAAAACTGGAGCTCATATTTTGGTTTCCCTTACACATTTCTCTGCAGGCTTAAGCAATTCCTCCTAGACCTCTCCACCAAACAGTGATAAATACAGCAAACTTCCAAACCCAGCAAAATAGAGATTGAATAACTAAGGCAATGTTACAAATAATGACAACTTCCCATTGTCCCCAGCAATGCAAGCACATAGCAAAACTTTGCACACTGCAGATATTCCCCACGGGAGGTATCACCTGAGACAAGCATGCACAGCTTTTTGGGTGACTCTCCTGTCCTGTGTAATTAAGAAATGAAAGTGAGAATTTGAGAAGGTGCTGAGGCATTGCAGTATCACATACTGACAGGGGAGATGTCCCTGCCTTGACAGGACTCTTGGGCTGCTGTGCAAGCTAGAGCAGCACTGCCTGTATTCAGGGAACAGCAAAGGTACACACCTACATTCAGCATTGCCTGACACTCCCTGGTGGAAATAAGGGCATGTCTGGCACCACTGAGAATCTGGGTCTCCATCTCCATCTCAGTAAAACCAGTGTGATTAACAAAAAAAAAAACCCCAAAACCACAACAAAACAAACCAAAAATACCCACAACACAACAAACAAACAAAAAAACCCCAACAAACCCAACCAAACAAAAACCAAACAAACAAAACCCCAAACAGCAAGATCTAGGGAGCACTGTAAATATATGTCTTAATCAGTGCTAAGCAGGACCATAAATGAAGTCTAACAGTGAGGTTTTCCACTAAGCTGGTTGAAATACGCGGAAAAATGTAAATGAAAATTAAAATTGTTGTTGTCAAAAGACTTTACAACTTTTCAATGTCTTCATTTTCACTGGACACCTAACACATTTTGATAGAGCATAAATACAAATAGTTTGGACAGTAAATATTCAGGGCTTTATTGACCTTTTCTCTAAAATAACTGAATCTTTTGATTACGATTTCTTCCTTTTAGTCCAACCTTCCCTGAACAAATAAACAAACATTTTTTTTTCTCTTTTGTTTCTCCCTAGATTTTCCGTGTTGATAAAAAGGCTATTTCTAAGTGAGACTGGTTTTGCATGAAGCTCTTTCTCCCCAGCCTAAACTTTTAGATAATGTGCCAGGCTATAAAGGGACTCCCCAAATCCTGGCGTTTGATGACTTGGGAGGAAATCTCATATTTCCTGCTTAACGTCCATGTGTTTTGGGATGGAGACATAAAAGCAAACAGGAAGTTGTTCTAGTGATGACTACCTAGGGAAAAAGCTATGTACAATCATCTCTGAGGTTACTGAAAGCTGGGAGAACCTCTGGCAGCTCCTGCCTCTTGCTCCCAGTCACTGGGAGCCTTACTTGTGTGTGTTGTTTGTACAAGCAGAGCCAGCCTTGAGGAAAACAACAAGAACACAGCTGCAGTTTGGGGCTTTCCTTTAGCTCCTCCAGCTAGTGTGCAGTTTTATGCTACATACTCACACCAGAAGGATAAATCTAAATATAATAACCACAATGGATCTTCTTCAAAATATTTAACCAAACCTTTCACAAATCCAAAAACAATACTCAATAAATCATCTCTCCACCAAAACAGTGGATTGGGGGCTGGAGTGCCTACAGATGACCACATTAAATTAAACACAGGGTTTAAAGTATGCTCAAAATCAAGGGGAATTTTGTTCCTATTTATTCCGTGTAAAGTTCTTTATAACCATTTCCCTTTTTAGCATAATTTCAAATGCTTGCTTGCAAATGATGCAAATTAAGTGTTTCTTTGAATACAGTTTGCCTCCCAGAAGACTTAATAACATTTCCTTCGGATTGCCTCTTGGATAATGTTATGATGGAAAGATCCAGGGGTGCCTGCTCCTGAGACGGGACTCTACTGAGCACACACAATAAATCACTTAAAACACCACCATTCCTTCAGTCCTTGGAAGCAGTCAGCAAAGAATTGTGCCTCTGTACAACATTACCCTGACACTGTGCTGATGGAGATTATGGCCAACTGGAAAACCACAGCTCGTTTCTTACTCCTTTCCTTTGATTCTTGACTTGTACTTGAGAAGCTGCTCTGTACCTCGGAGCTGAATGCACAGCAGAGCTGGCTAATGCAAATGACAGACGCTGTAATTACTGCTTCACTGGCACCGGTGCCAAGATTGCTGCCTGCTAGACTTGAATACCTCCACTGGGTGGCTAACCAAACGTGCACTTCACAAACCTCCCCTAAAGGGAGGAAAGACAATGCCATTTTTTCCTAAAGGGACATATGGACAGTTAAGTGAAATATATTGCATAGGCAGAGCATGATTAGACTTTTATTTCAAAGATAGCATCCAGTAACATGTTTTCAATGACAAACCAGTCTGAGACTCGCGTTGAGCCCCAATCCTATTTGACTAAAGAACAGCAAACTGTTCACTAGTTTGAGCAATGCAGATTTACGCAGGAACTCCCCTTTGCACCAACAATTCAAATTTCTTTTTTTGATAGAATGAAAAAGTAATTTTCTTGCCTTTTGTAGAAAAAGTATCCAGAACAGATTCCTTAAAAGCCCAGTGATGTAAAATCCAGAAAGAAGCAGAAATCAAGAAATACAGCCATACATTATAAAACAGGTTACTAGAAACAAGATTGTTTTGCTGGTAGCATGACATAAATTTAGCTTTGCTTTTTTAAGTATAAATCTCCTTTTTATTCTACTTATGCACAAAATTCTAGTCATATACTCTACAGAAATAGTTGGTTGCTGTTCTTCTTGGCCTGGGCTTCTCTTACTTTCCATGGGAACTGATTTGCTTTGTATCCTATTCAACTTAACTGAGTAGACTGTGCCCCAAAACACCTCTCTTCTATTTGCATAAAAATCAAGATATTTACCTGGAAATGTCTAATAAATATAACTTGTATTTTCTCCTTTCCTACTGCACAGACCAGATATGGAACTGATTTGCCTGGCCTTGGCACAGAGTTGTATTCCTGCTTTCAGATGTACTGTATTTGGAAAATTAAATTAGGAAAATCTTTTTAATTTGGTTAAGGCTGTTTCCTGTTTCTGAATTTGGATGTCACACACAAAGCTAGTCCCAAAATATAGTGAATAACTGGGGTTTAAGACCATTACCAAAGAAAAATAAAGTTCTGTGGTGAACAATCCATGTAAAGTGATTAAGTGCAAACATGCACAACAACCGTGGAAATGTTTAGATGCACTCTGGCATTCTTAGAGTACAGAGGAATAAATGACACTGACAGTAATGCTGGAGAGCCATCAGGAGGAGCCTGTATGTGATCTATATATTTTTTCCGTAACTCTTGCAACCAGCTGCTAGAGCCTGAAGCCAGACGAAGAAGAGCGCAGATTCTGGCTCCCATGTTCCCAGGAAGGACTCTCTCCTGTTCGCACAGATTCAACCATTTAATTTTAATCCTGCTTAAGCTGCACCTCTGTCAGCAAAGGAACACACTGGCTGCTTTTTTTTCAGCAAAGAGTACTGCAGTACTAAAATGCTACTCAGAACCAGTACAGACTACCACATCCAGCTCAAACTTGTCAGCATCACTGAAATCTACTACAGTGCATAACTCTAAAGCAGATTAATGTTCCAAAGGGCCTTATCCATTCACAACAAAATACTACTTGGCTCTTACTTTATTAATACAAATATTACACCCACATGATCAAGTACAAGAGATCCACTGATGCATCAAGATAATTAAGTCCTTTCCCTGCCTTTTTTTCAACAAGATGTGTTTAGGTATTTAATTAGGAAATGCATCCCCAAAAGGTTAGTACATTCACATGTTATATTTCACTTTTTCCGCACTAAGCATTTTCAAACTGCTGCTGTTGCTAATACAGACTATGCTGGGGCAAGACAAATATCTGCACATATGGCTCTTTTACAGTTTTCTTTTTAAGTTATCACTTTGATTTAATTAGGTTTGAGGGGTTAAGCATGAAAAATGCACTCTTTCATTGTAAAGGAACAAATGAAACACAACCTCATTAATACGTAGTCCATTTAGCTTTTCTACCATCTTTTATAGCATCATTATTAACCCCCAAAGCTGTCTGAAACCATGCTTGTCACTACAGATAGATAACCTGACTCTCCCTTTCGTCCCACCTATGCAACAAAAAGGTGGGAGCCACAGGGTAAGTGGATAACAGTTTGGGAGATAGGAAGCATGGGGCCTGCAGGGGAGCACAACAGCTGAAACCCCCTCTCCACTGACTGAAGAGCCAAAGGAAAAGTTGCTCTTATGGAGAAGGCACTGAAATTCCCAGCAGGGGCAGTTTGGGGCATTTAAATTCTCATTCTGATGTAGCTTATCATAGAGGTATAGTAAATGCAGTGAATGCCAGATCACAGTTGATTCTGGCTTGGTAATCGCTCTGGCCCCATTCACACTGCTTTGAGAATTAAGGGCTGTCTCTACCATTGCAGCCATTTCCTGCTCTTTCCTGATAACAGCGGAAAAATACTTAGACAGCTTCAGATAAGAAGATAAGAAATACTCATAAAACAAAAAGTGTATTTAGGTCTGCTGAGAAGCTCACAGGAGGATGCTGAGATGCAGTGATAATGAATCTGCCAGGGAGTGAGGGGGGGTTGGTCCACCAACTCCTCAGTTAATAAATTCATCTTCTGCGAGGCAATGGAAAAGGAAGGTATGAAAGCACAAGTCCCAGCAATGCTCATGGCTTTCTCAGCCTGCTTCAGAAGCTAAAGATAGTTGGGGAATTGAGATGAAATATATATATGTTTTTGAAATTTATATATAGAATAGAGGAAAAACTTTGCCCGATGCTATATGATGAGGAAACTTCCTGAAGAGGGCATAGTTAAACTGTTGATTCATTGCCTCACTGAAGCACCATGTACACATACACACACACATGAAGATCCCCACTGCATACACCAATCAGAAAATCCCTCAACTCTGGGAAAAATGCCAAAACCACGTCTGCACCCAAATTCTCTGCCTGGTCCTAGCAATAAAAATAAAAGTCCAAGACAAAGAGCTATGTCCCAACCAGATTCCCTGGATTTTTCACTCTGTTGTGGAAGTTTATCACATATCACACACTGGGAAGTGTTGCTGAAGAGCTCACCATCCCTTTCGGGTAGGTGAGCACACCTGTGTTCTGTGGCAGGGCTCACATGTGCACTGCCCTTTGCAGGATAGGAACAGGGGGCCTGGCTCCTCTGCCCTCATGGTATTTCTGTCACACAGCATTGTGTCATAGAGGGTAGGTGTGGAAAGGAGAAAACATCCAGGAGTGTGAGGTACGAGCCCTGTGGCACAGAGATGAATGCTCTGGAGCAGCCGAACACAGGGGGTCCTCTCTTCCCTGCCCAGGCCATCTGTCATGCCAAACTCCCGTGTGCTGCCAGCAGAGCAGGCAGGCTCCTTTCTACTCCAGGTTCAACTGTCTGAGGGGACCTTTCTTCTCCAATACCCCCTGACATATCTATATCAACACAGACTGATACATACCCCCTGACACCTAGGTCTACATGCATGTGGTACTATTATATAAAACCTCTAAATACAAGATATCAAACCTATCTTATCTTGAACATGAAACCAACCAGTGAAAAGAAACAGTGAGGAAGACACAGATGAAATGTGCCATGACGCATGAGGGATTTTTGTACCCTCGTTCTCTGCTACTCCCTTTTCACAGCCAGATTTCTGATCTTCCTGTGAGATAAATGAGCAAGGGAATGTAACACTGACGGGATGGAGTAAGTATCAGCAGGAAATGGATTAGCACTGTTACATGGTGTCCAGTGCACCCAGCCCACCAGCAGCAATCATACAGCTCTGTGCCTGGGAGAGACCACAGGGCACCGGGAATCAGCACTGCTCTCCTGTCAAAAAGGCCATAGAGGAGCGCACTTTGTAATGGCTGGGTGAGAGCACAGGGTCAGATCTGTGTAGTTTTCACAAGTGCCGCTTACAGACACAATGTGGGGAAATTAAAACATTCTTACACTTGCATTATGCTAGTAACTTCAAATCAAAAAGTCTGGTGCATGTTACTACTTCTTGGTAACATACATGTGGAAAATAAACAAATAAATAAGCTTCTAAAATTCCTTTTCTCTTGTTAATCAAGTAACTGGGATTTCCCACTGCTTTAACCAACACACACATCATCTTTGGTGTATGCAGCTCTGCCCACATCCAGCAGCAACCTCTCTCTTTCTCTCTCCTGTGTTCCACAAAAGCAACACATTTCCACATTAGGTGTAACTCCTGGAAAGAAAGAAGAGAAGCACCAAGAAAGTTTGTCCAGCATCAGTTCGCAGGAGAAAAAGCCTCCTGCTGTAGCTGTCAGCCGGGCGGGTGCCACACTGAGCCAGGGCTCTTTGTGATGCTCTCAAACACCCCTGAACACGCACTGAGAAGCAATACATTGCCACCGAGAAAGGGGAATTTATACACGGGCTACAGGGGAGGAAGATCGAGATGTACTCCAGAATCCTCGACACGGGAGAGGAAACAAAATCTCAAAACATAAACACAGAAAGACGGTGACTCCCGTCGGGTGTATCATGTTTTAGGCAGGCTAAAAGAAGGAGGGCGTGGAGGGCCATAAGGGGTTCAAGCCTGACCGTGGATTGCAGAGCTCCAGGGTACGGCTTTGCCGCTGCGGAGGGACACTCACCCCGCACCTGCCTTTCCCACGCACCTTGACAGCCCTCCGGGGCGCACCGGCGCCGTTCTTCCGCCCGAGGGCTGCCGGCGGGGCTCCTTCAGCCCGAACTTCCCCTCCGCTCCCCGTGTCGCACTTGAGGACAGGGGAGCGCAGGCAAACGCCTGTCCCGGCCAGGCTCAGCACCTACGGACCCGACCTCCCGGACCCCGGCGGGACTCGTGCATGCGGGGGATTGCACTGTTTGCACATACAAACACAGTAAAAAAGATAATCACGGCATAAATCTCATTTCTAACCCGCACACGGAGGATGCCCCAACTCGTCTCCATCCATCCATCCATCCATGCATCCATCCATCTCCTTACCTTGCGCCGCAGAGCCGGGGCGGCTGGCCCCCAGGACGGCCAGGGCGGGGAGCACCACCGTCTGCAGCAGGTATCCCAGTCCTAGCCCGCAGCGGGCCGCTGTCCCCTCCAGCCCCTTCCCCATGGCCGGGGCAGCGGGGTTGCCTCACGGAGCTTTCCTGTGCCGCCTCAGCCGGCCCCGTCCCACCGCCGGGCGCGGAGCGGCGCGGAGCCCCCGCCAGGCGCTCAGGCTGCGCGGAAGGCGGCNCTGCGATAGAATGCGAGCCGGAGCGAGGAGCAGACCCAGAGGGAAGGGGGCGGGGGAGGCTGGGAGCCACCCGCTGCAGAACCGGCCCCCTTTCGCCTCCTCCGCCCGCGCCCCCTGCGCGCACACCCGCGGGCACAGGCGCACGCAGATGTTGGGGCGCACACGTGCGCGCCCGCACACGCACCAACACACGTTCGTACCCCAGCCCCGGCCCACCTGGGCACGGCAGCGGGCGCGGGAGCCAGGGCTGCGCTGGCCAGACCCCGCTGCACCCGTGGCTCTCGCACCCCCAGACTGTCCCCGTGGGCCTGACATCCCCACAATCACCTCCAGGACTCTGGGCCATCAGGACCGTCTTTAGGGAACGGTCAAATGCGGGATCGGGGAGCTCCATGCCAGTCGGGGGCTACTAGTCTGCTCCCACAAACAGCAGGGCAAGGGAAGAGATCGCACCAGGAGAGATGTTGGAGAACCCACCAACCCTGGGGAGCATCTTCCCGTTTGCCCTCTGGGGCCTCTCTCTTAAGGCTACGGTCACTCCCTTCCAGCTCTTTCTCCATCCACCCTTCTAGCACCCCAAAAAAGCTGCCCCTGGCCTCTGACTTCTCCAGGTGTCCAAAAATCTCACTGAGAAGGATAGCAGTGCCCACACCTCACGTGCACTGCTTAACTAGGGCTTGGTCGGGTTTTATTGCTGCTTTCAATGTTTTTTGGTTTTGAGGGGTTTTGTTTTGTTGGTTTTGGGGGTTTTGCCTTTGGTTGGTTTGCTTGGTTGGATTTTGGTTTTGGACGATTTTATGTTTGGTTTTGGGTTCTCTTTTCTAAGTTGTCCTTCTCTTCACAGAGCCAAGGTGGGCTGTCATGAGCAGACCCAGCATCTCACACACCCCCTGTGCCAGTGCCAGGAGCTGCAGCCCCGGAACCCTCCCCACACCACAGTACTCCAGAGAGCGTTGCTTCTCCAGCCCAGAAGTTCCCCCCCAAGCCGGGCTGCGTGCGAGGCAAGGAGCAGTCTTTTCCTGGAGGGCGTGGCTGGGATCTTCCCCTCCCTGTCCCTTCCACAGGAAAACAGTTACCAGCCTTGCTAATACCAATTATGCATGAGAATTTCCCTGGGGCCTCTAGAGCTGTCGGCCTCCAGGGAGGCTCTGTCTCACCCACCCCCTGGTTTTAATGTCCTTCCCAGGGAATTACCCACACTGTTGCCATCCCAGGGTCTGGCAGGGCACCAGTTTTTTCTCCTCGACAGCAGCTGACATAAAGCTACAGTGTGACAGGAAAGCAAAGTCGTGGTTTGTTGGTTTGTTGTTTGTTTGTTTGTTTATTTACAGGCTAGGAGCACGGAAAAGGGGCAGGTTTTGTTCTGGGCATGCCTGGAAGGTGCCCCAAGTAGGCTGTGTTTCAAGCCCAACAGGCTGGTTTTCACCCAGTAATTCTCAGTGATTCTCTCCAACTGGAGCACTTCACCTCTCCATCTCCTTGCTGTTCTACATCTTTTAAGGGGGCGAGTCCCATCTGCTTCAAACAATACAGCACAGGCTAGGAAATATTAACGTTCCACCAAAATCTGTGATTTAAGTTTCTGAGGCTGTGCAAGTGGTGAAAAGGAAGCTCTCAACTTTTAATCACATTCAAAGGAGAATGTGAGTCCTGAGCATGAACTTTTTTGATTGCAGATGCTCCCCACAGCAGTCCCTGACTTCATGCTCTGTAGCTCAGATAGTCAACAGAACAGATCCCCATATCTATTTGCCCATTTTATCCTAACTGTGAATTGGGAACATCTCTCTTTTCTGGGTACTTACTATTTCCCCTGTTCCGGGGAAAACTTTTCAGAGGCAGGAAGAGAACCCTGAAAATGTCACATGTAGAAGACTCATTTGTTGTAGCACCAGCTGACGAGCACATCTCTTGCCACAAGGGAAGGGAGAGGGAGGGCTTGCTTCTCCATTAATTGGAGTTAATTTATTTTTACTGTTTTGGGGCCTCCCAGGAGTAATACCTATAGTTCCACACTTAGTTTCTAGTTAGTAGCTCAGTGACCTCATTAACTAGGTCCATCCCAATTTCAAGATGATGTCCCTGCAGCCCTGCCCAGGGATCCCTGGTGGCTGCCAACCTGTCAGCATCTCTGCCCTGGAGTAGGTGCAAGGGGGAGCATTGCTGGTTTACAGCTGTGACAAAAGTGATGGCACAGGGACCACAGGCTCCCAGCTTGGGAAGAAACTAAATCTTTCTCCAGTACCCAAGGTGTGGTGGACAATGGAGCAACAAAGGTGCTGCAATCTGAGGTGTTCAGTAACCGCTTTTTTACTGGAAGTGGATATACCTTGGCCTGGAGAAGATGGCTCAAGCAACAGCAACCAGTAACTAGATAGGGGTCTTATCTGGAAAACATGCATTCAAATCTTTCCATTCTACATTACGTGTAAGAAAGGGCATCCAAGGATGCTCCATGTGTCTTCATCACTGAGCTTTCTCAGAAATCCAACATACTCTGGCAAACAACACTTGTGTCTGGGCCATTCCTAATGCTAACTGCACTGGATTTTCCCTAATCAGGAGCAAGTCTGTCCAAGGGCTCTTTTATTTTTTTTCCTATGAGATAAACAGAATTAGTATCCCAGCTTAATAAATTTCAGATTTGACATGGAGATAAAGGATTGAGGTAATTCAGGGTTTTGGGATTAGAAAGGGCAAATTACCTGGGTTTATTCCAAAAGAGGTTGTTTTGTTTCCCTGATAGAACCTGGCTGGGAAGGTATTTTCCATCTGTCTGAAAAGTTGGTGGCTTAAAAGTACCTGTAATGTAAATCTACAACTGTGTCACCTTTAATATCCTAAAAATCACTCCACACCCTTCATAAACTCATCTGAAGCAAGTATCAATCTCAAATTTTCATACTTGGACAGAAATATCAAGTGCCAAAGAGTTTGCATTGGAAAGTGAATTTAGTAGCCTAACAGGTGTTGCCTTAATTTTTTCGGTAAATTAAAAAAAATCTCAACTCTAAATTAGATACCCCAATAGATGATTATAAAATCTAGGGTAACATTTAAAACATTTTTGCGCAGCTTGTGTACAGCTTGTGAATTTGACTTTAGTGTATTTTGAATTTGATTTCAACATATTTTGTTGCCATCTGGAGTTGCACTAAATCACAGAACCAATTAGGTTGTAAATGACCTCTCAGGTCATTGAGTCTAAACCTTTACTTTTCACCAACTTGTAAACTAGACCGTGGCACTAAGTGCCATGTTCAGTCATTTCCTGAGCACCTCCAAGGATGATGATGATTCCACCCTGGGCAGTCCATTCCAGTGCTTAACAATCCTTTCCATTAAGAAATTTATACTAATGTTCAATCTAATCAAAACTGGTTCCAAGTGGTACAAACCACTTCAAACTGGATCCAGCTGGTTCAACTGGATCAAACCAGTTGCAAACACTTAAAACCAATTCTAAACAATTCAAATGAGATTAACCTGATTCAAATAATTTCAAACATGATTCAGCTGGATCAAACCAGTTCCAAGCTGGTTCAAACCAGATCAAATGGGTTCCACATGGTTCAAACCAGTTTTCAATGGTTCAAGTGCCCCAATCCTCATTGCAGAGTTTCAAAATTTGATTGATGAATTTGGAGCAGAGATGCTCGTGTCCCCTGCGCTATGTGCAATGTCAGCAATGCTGGTTTGAACAAAGAGAAGAATCCCTCTGTGCATTGATAATTACCCATAAGAATTCCCTAACCAGTCCTCTGTTGTGTTCCTTGGCAAGGAACAACAAAACAAAACAAAAAGTTGTCAACTCTGGCCAACCGACCTGAGGACTCATTTTCCACACAAATGTCAGCAAGGCAGGTTGATTCAGGCTACCCACCAGGTGATTACAATGGTCAAGATGCTCTCAGCTACTGCGACATCCCTAACGCAGCACGGCGTGGCTGAGACAGGGCTGTGTTTTGCATGTTCCTGCACGAGCTCTTTGCAGTTCAGGGGAGCATGTGGCACACACACCTGCTTTTGGCTGTGCCATTCCCCCAGGCTCTGCCATGCTGCTCTTATTTTATGACAGCTCCCAGCACAACGCAATCCAAAAAGCAGGTGTGTGACAAACCTCTCACTTCACTGACATGCCTGCCCCAAGCTATCTAGTACTGCAGTTTGCTCTCACAGTTTAGATAGGCAATTACCTCCTCTGTGGTTGCTGTGTGTGATACCGGGGATCAGCAAATGAAACTACCCTTCTGATATCTTACATTTCAAGAGCAACACAGCCTCAATTCCAGTAAAAACTTGTGAGTGGTTTTTTCACGCTGGGAATGACTATTTGAGGTGGAATTGTGGTCCAAGGAAATTTTCTTTCATACCTAGTGAAATTCAATAAAACGACTAATTGTGTTTTATATTCCAAAATCACTACTTTGTCTGCTTATTTATGAACTTAGATTTTCCAAAGTTAATCCTTATTTATGCATTATAGTAGTGCGCTCAATTTTCAGTCTTGGCATTATACTAGCAAGTCCTTGGATCAGCATATATGTTAATAATGCCCACTTAAACTGTTTAGTGTCTCACCTCAGAACAAACCATAACTACAGAACTGTGCTGAATCACCTGGGAGACCATATGATATCCTGCTCCTGATACATTTTGTGGTGCACAGGTCTCGTTTGTTTAATAAATTTATGGCAATTAACAACTTTGTTGTACTCACCATTCTTTTGAACAGCCTGGCTTTTCATAATATCTGAACAGGACCTTCTTGAACTAATGATACTAAAGAGACAGCCAAATTCTGTCTCTATTCGTATGCTGGATACTGTGCATATAATTCTGTTGTATCCTACTGTGTATCACATCCTGGTGTCATTTGTGCAAGAGGATACTGTTGGAGCTGGCAATTTGCATGCCTAGGGAATAAAGGTAAAATATTCAAAGGTATTTAAGTCTCACTTTTAGGGACATAATCTATTTGAATGGCAATGGGACTTTGGCTCATTGCCCGTTTTTGAAATGTGTGTCTTCCGGCTACTGCCAAATAATGCAGCCAAAGAGCTATTTCTTTCATTTGAGTGGTCTGTAAATAGATCACAGTTTTCTCATTTATTTATTCTCTGTTCACTTTTTCTTTTGTGGTGAATATTTTCTCTGAACAGTTACTCAGCCGTAGTGCACTCACGAACAATTCAATCACTAGCACTTGAAGCTCGGTATTCAAACTATGTTCCCTGTTCCAATTGCACGATAACACTATCAATTTGTGCGCTTCCCACATACAAATATTCTGTAACAAAAAAAAAAACCCAAACAAACAAACAAAAAATCCCAAGGGTGAGGCTTACTGTCAGCCCGTATTTGTTGGGACCTGAAGCGAGCGCTGCCCCGGTTGTTTCTTCAAGGCAGCTCGGATGGGGACATGCGGCCGAGCGAATGCGGTGCCTCCCAGCAGAGGGAGATGTGAGACGCCGGCTTCGGCTCCGGCCCCGGCTCGCAGCTCTCTTTCCTCTGCAGCAGATCGATGAGTCATGAATGTTTTAGGAACGTGTCAGAGTCCCATGGCTTCTCATTATCTAAGCATTTTATCTGAGAACAAACCTCTTATAGGCCAGTCTCTGATAGTGCAGCATTCTACACCAGGTTTCCTCGGTTTCTCCCTTCAGCTGAGGTGAAGGACATGAATAACTTGAAATGTTTCAGTCTGTTGCACAACAGTGTTCTATTCTTCTCTCCCTCTCCACTCAGTATGTCTTTTTGTGGCATCGTAACTACATATCTACCTCTCAGCTGAATATTAATGTTACTGAGGGGTGTCAGTCTCTGCCCCAGGATCATCTGATTACAACAGGCATGATTTTCTCTTTTATTTACCAAGTACTAATTTCTGATTGTCTCATTCAGGGTATAATACCTTGAAATTTCTTTGCAAGTGTCACAAGAAGTCCTCCCTCTAATGTCTCAATACCACCTCACTGCCCACCTCTGCCTTTGTGGTTTTTCCCCGCATTAGGTACTATGAGAAAATAACATAATTGCTTTTAGGATCTCTCTTTTAAATTCTCTCCGTAGGTGTATATTCTGGTTTGCTCTTACCACATGTGTTATTTTATGGATTTTCTTCCCTGATGCACTTTGCAGAAAGCAACATTAGAAAGAATGATAATTACAGTATTTATTAAACCACTTCTTAGGGGAGGAAACTGATAGCATGCAGAAAGAAATATTTAAGAAGAATAATAAAACACACTGGAAAAATACATTTAAGAAGATGCAGGTTCTATGAAGAAATCCAATTTCCAAGAAAATCCACTGTTAACACAGTATCTTGGTGCTCTACAATAATATCAACTTACATACAGACCTGTGTAGCATTCATTTATCTTCTAGATTAAGAAATGGCATGATTTTAATTGTTACAGATTTTCTGTATGGTTCAATATATTGGCAGTTTCATGCATGAGCTATTTTGTGAACACTGATCGCATGAACTATATTGTGAACACTGATGACAATCAGTAAACTATGGGAGTTTGAATACATGGCAGAGTCCCCAGCCCTCCCATTTCTGTCTACTTTATAAGGAAAAACAGCTACAACAAAAACAAAGAGCCTCACTTTCTGTGTTCATTTTTTTGGCTGTTTTGTTTTTTTTGTTGTTTTCTTTTTTTCTTTTTTTCATTTTGAATCCTGACAAACTACTCTGTTGTACAGTGGGTTTGAAATGCAACTCTCCCCAGTAGCTCCCCTACTGTACCTTCCCAAAACGTATGAATGCATTCACTACTGCCAACATGTAACCCAATAATCTTTTTTTAACCAACAGAAAGAAGCTTTCATAGGGAAACCCTCAATTTTCTGAGCAGTGTGTGACAGTAAGAGGAAATCTGTTGTAGTTGCCTGTAATGGAAGCCCACTTGTGTGTTTTCAATCTTTTTTCACCTGGTCTCTTAGTGGCAGGGCAATTACAGCTCAAATGCACAGGGAAAACTTATCCCAGACCAGTAATCAAAGCAAACATTATATAGATTTTGATTGCTCCAACAAGAATAAAGTCTTTGTTAACCGAAGTAGCTTTATTGATTCGAATGAGGAGATGTATTTATTCTGTTTTGTGAAGTGCTCCAAGCTGTGTGTACATTTAATGCTTATGAATTCAGAGATGAAGGACTGAAAAAGTTATACGTCAAGCTGTAGAAGAGAAACTGTATCATTTCCAGAATATTTATTCTAATGGTCTTTTCAAAAGGCTGTTTTAATACTTGTACATGTCATTATAGTCTTAAAAAAGACCTTAATGTTTCACAAACTGTATGATTTGCTTAAATCACATCATTAACAACATTCTTGACTGTTAGCAATAATTAATTTGTTTTCACAGAAATACTCTGTTTCATCTGTCTGTACAGAGGTTGGAAAATGATGGAATAGCAAAAATGTTCAGTCTCACAGCTGAAGATGGAAAGTTTATGAAAATAAAATCACCTGCAATGAAAACATGCAATCCTGTTTTAAGTATGACCTTTAGCTCCTTAAAGCATGTATAATTCAGTGCTAGAAAGTAACTCAGATCTGCATTACTACAGTAGTTTAAACTGACAGCCTTTAGATTTGTTTGTCTGAAGACATTACCAGAAATTCAGCTGTGCATTTGTTCAGGGACAACACAGACACCATCAAGCAAAACATGAAAAATAAAGAGAAGATTCCCCTTGCTTTCAAAGTCTAGCCAGACTAACATGCATTTTTTGTAATGCAGTGAAAAAAAGTTTAACTTTTGTCCTAAGTAGGAGCAGCTATTTTGTGTCTACTCTTATTCCAAATAAAGTTCTGCAGAGATTTACAGAAACCAGCTCAGACCCTTTGGGAAAAAGTCCACTACGTGAAAAACTTTGTGCTCATTCACCAATAGGACTCTACTGTAAAGATAATAACAAGAACCTTATTTTGGTCAGAGAGCATTGCAGGTTATCTGCAGCTTCTTTATTACCACTTCAATTCAAGAACTACATTTTTATTCATTGTTTCTCTTATGAGTAACATTTTGAAAAGTAATATCAAATAAATGGACCTGCATCTGTGGCCCCATACAATGCTTTCTTTTATTAGATGTCTCGGTTGTTCTGTGTTTGAGGATGATTAAACTAGCTTTAACAGAGTTTCAGAGTTACATAGTTCATAGTTCATTTTATTCCATGTGCATTCACAAATTAGTTGATGGCAATCTATTAATAAAAACTTAATATTCTGCATTATTCTCTATAAAATGTTGCAGGGTTTTCTCTCTCTCTCTTTCTTTTTTTTTTTTTTTTTAGCCGGAACTATTCACAGACTCCCTTCAGAGTATGATAAGATAGTGATTACAATACTGGCTTGATAATGCCAAGACTTTTCCTTCCTCTCTGGAGCAACATAAACTCTAAGATGAAAAGTGATACTTTACCTTCATAACTAGCATATTAGTCATTATTTAGTCTTGAGATTATTAAAACCAGCTTTAAAATGTGGAACAAGAATTTACCACTGAAAGACAGCACACAGTAGAATCTGTTCTTGGTCCCAACAAATCAGTATCAGCAATCATGTTTTCTGCAAGATTAACATCCCTAAAAGCCCCTCCTTCACCAGACCACAGGAGATAGAAAAGAATTCAAGAAGAACTCAATTTTTACAATGTTAGACCACAACAGACATGCCTGGGGACCCACTGATTTCTCTGGAGTTAAATTATTCCAAGTAACAAACCAGCTCACTTAATGATTCCTTTGAAAAGCAAGTTTTAATGATAAAGTGACCAAGATAGAAAGCATAGGCTGGAAGAGAGGAGATGCAGGAGGCGGACAAGACAGCACATTACCAGGCAGGCAGTCTCAGCATTCACAGGGAGTGCCAGTAAGTTCATTAATGACTGGAGACCTCTGATGCTTTCTGCCTGCTCTACATGTTCTCAAATGTGTCCTGGAAGAGGAAGGCCTAAACTGGAACTACGAAAGAGTAGCATTATGGAGGCTGCTGGCTGATTTTTTATTTTTTATATTTTTTAGTAGATAAGGAAGATATGGTTACTTTAGAAGGAAAATGAAGAACCGATCACAGTTTACAGGGATGAGCATGTGGGAGGACTGCAGGGGTTGGAACACTGTAAAAGTAACAGGACATAATACATAAGCAGCAAGATCCTGTTTCTTAGAAGACTCAGATAAACAATATAACTAGGGCAAGATTCACAGTCACAAGTCAAGAAAATATTTTGTGATTCTTGTTTCACCCCACACCTCTAACATTTCAGTGATTGCCAAAGTCCCGAAATCCCTCCAGGAGCACAGAACAAAGTAGTTCACGTATCTTTAGCCATTTCTCCTCCTTTATTGCTGTTTTTGTTTTAGTTGGTTTTTTTTGTTTTGTTTTATTTGGGTTTTTTGTTTGTTTATTCGCTAGGTTTTTTGTTTATTTGTTTCCTCCCCAAAAGGAATTTATTTTTCATTTACATTTACTTTTGTTCTACACATGCCTTTGATCTTTCTCTGCAAGGAAAATAATTCTCACAGTGATGCCAGGACATCACTAGTTTGCATACAAGTACGTTCTATAAACTAGGCTACCTTTCAATATGAGGTGGAAAGTAATTCTGTGATATTTTCTAGCTAGCCAGATCTCTGTGCATGGTGGAACTCTAAAAAAAAAATGTTCAGAGCACGCGAAGGAGACACTTATCCCTTTCTGGCTTGGATCCAGACCTTTTGCTACCCTTTTAAGGACATTCTTCTGCCCTAGGAGTGCCATGTGTCCGTAATGTTTACAAGAGAATTAAGATTACCAGTGATAGTGGTCTTAGGATCAAGAGGCAAGTCTACATTCAATATCGTGTTTATACTCCCAGCTGGTTTTCCCAGAATAAGTACACACATCAACAATTCCATAATGAATGAGTAAGATCTGTTTATTCCTTACCACAGCTTCAGCATTAATCATTTGTTCTTCTCCAAACCACCAGTAAAACTCTGCTGTGGAAAAGTATTAAACAACATGTAGTGCCTTGGATCAGGAACAGACTCAGACCAAGTCCAGATTTAACAAGCCAGTTTTACACATGGTCATTATACTGCATTTCAACTCTCTGCTTCCTGATAAAGGAATTCCTTCAGTTTCCCATTCAGCTGTGACCTGCTCTCAATCAGTAACTTTGGAGAATAGATTTTTTAAGACATCCAAATGTAACCAAATACAAATTTTTGAGAACAGGAGATCATTTATGTGGCACCTTTTGTGAAAATTATAGAAAAAAATTATAAGCCATTAAGATCCTTAGCATTTTGCAGTGCTGTAGAAAGCTGCAAGGCCGAAGCTAATGGGGTTTCTTGGGTGTTGGATTGGTGCCATAATTACTTTCTGCTGATGAGTGACATATTTGAGAAATCTGTGTCAGTCTGGGGATGATGATAGAAAGAAAAAGATATTTTTAGATTATTGCATCTAGTGGATTCATTTGGAAGCACTGATAAATAGACACAGCTGGCAGCAGAACTAGTGTCTGAGCTGTCCTTTATTTGCTGTCTCCTATGAAGTATTAATATCAGGTGAAGTTGATTGGTATTAAGAAACAAACTGAAAGCAACAGGAAGGGGAAATAACAAAGAATAGAACTAATATTTGTCTAGAGTTGCCTAAAATCCACAAAAATACGTAAGAAGTCTTCTCTTAGCTTTGTCTGCTACTGCTTTCCTGAGAACTTCAGCAAATACCACTGTGTGAGCTAACTCCTTTCACAGTTACTGAAGTGTTACAGTACCTTCTATAGCTACTAAAGATTACATGTTCATTAGCAGATTGGCCATGCAACTACACAGCCATTGCTGCAAACCACTCTGGGTGGGTTGTGTTTCTCCAAACTCAAGGCCACAATACTCAGTGTGGTTTTCACCTCTCACTGTAATACTTTTCATCTGGACCACCTAAGTCCCTGTGGTTTTCAATTCAGCTGGTCTGCAAACAGAGATTCTGTTTTCCCCACGTACTGTATTTATGGCCTTCCACGTTTAACCCCAATAGAATCAGTGCTAAAGGTGAACATTAAACCAGAAAATGATTCCTTTAATTACATCTGCTACTGACACAAATGTTCTTTATATCCAGAATCTCCTGCTAGTACTCTTATGAACTACTGTGTACCTCTGGCAGGAAAGCAAGTGTTCACAGGCTTAAGGAATTTCATATTCATTTTATTGATGGTAATTCTGTTAGTTATGTACTCTGAGGCTCCTCCTGGAGTACAGGCTGGTTTGGCTAATGGATTCTGCAAACATAGCATACGTTCAGGAGGAATTCTCCAGGGAATTGAAAAATGATCCATTACCCTTATACAGACATTAGGAAAAAAACAAAACAAAGCAAAAGAGCCCTCCAAAACTTAATACAATAATATTTGTAAAGTGTGGTTCAGCCTGGATGGTGGAATATCTAGAAACCTTGCCTAAATATTTGCAATCCAGTCTACTGGCAGACAATCTACTGTAAGTACCTACACCATTTGTAATTGGCAGCTGCCAGAGACTGAGAAACACTGATTTAGAGGATTGCTGGTAGTCTAATCCACCTCACTGCAGAAAACAGTGCCAACTGATGGCAAAGAAAACTACCCAGTTGTGCAAATCCCAGCAGCACACATAAAAAATCATAGCAATTAATTTTCATTATGATTATAGAGTAAGATCTGATGAACCCATATAAAATATCTCTGGGCCAAGTCAAATTTCTATCAGAGAGGAGCTCACACAGAAATACTTGCGACAGTTTCAACCAAAACTGTGAACTGCCTTCAGAGAAAGCCAAGGGACAGAAGTACCTGTTGTTTGCTATAAAGCATCAGTAGGCATGACACAAAGAAGATTAACAATGTCAAAGGTTTGGGAACTTGAGGATTAATGTTTTTGGTCTAAAGCCACAGGTTTTGTGCTTCTGGTTTCTTCAGGTCATGCTTAGTCTGCATGTGTCTTAGCCAGCCATTTAAATTGAACTCTTTTATCCCCTTAAAACACAGAAAGGTTGGAAGTTGATCTCACTGCTTGAAGGAGTGATAAGTCAGCCCATGCCCCAAGCACATGTTAGGAATGGCAATTAAAATCTAATTCTAATTAGTAGCACTGGATGCTAATCCAAATAAACAACAAGCAAATTTGTTGTGCAGATTTTTATCTGCAGAAGTAGACACTTAGTAGATAATGTGCTAGTAAATCACTGTTGCAGCAGCAAATAGACTAGACTGTAAATGCATCAAAAACACGCTTAAGATTTCTTCTGCCAAATGAATTGTTATTGGACCAGACATTAAGGCTGATTGAGGCCAGGGTAGCCTCTTTAGGCCTTGGTGTCTGGTCTGATTTCTGGTTAACTAGGGCTGAGAAGTTGAAAAGTTTGCAGCTCTGTTATTCTTTATTTGCTCTGAGGAGTTAAATTAGGAGAAACCTCAGGATTTCAGTTTTCTATCTGTAACAATAATCCAATAAAAATTAGAGAGAGGCTGAAAGCCTCCAGCTATCAGCTCAGACTTGTTACTGTGGGTCAGGTTATCTGGAGAGCCAAAAGAAATGAGGATCCAAGAACTCTAAGCATTAAAGGTAAATTTTATCTTTCATCTAACCATTCTTATTGCAAACTGTCCCAAATAAGGCAATTATGGGGCTCTTCATTCGGTCCTCTTAATTTACTACCATAGTCCTAATAAATGCTTTCATTAATTTGAGCAGCACTAGCTCCTGATCCTGTATCTACCCCACCAGGCACTTCAGAAATGTGACTAGTGCTATTACTATTTATGTGTGTACATCCTGCAGTGTGGCTAGGTCCAAGATCCCAGAAGTTCAGCATCTCAATATGTTTTGAGATCACAGCCTGCATTAAACGGAATTGAATTTGTGATACATTTTAGCACAATTCTATCAGAAACTACAGAATAACTGTAATAACTCCTAACCTAGGTGTTATAAGAGAGGGGAACCATGTTGGAATTCTAAGAAACAGAAACACATGGAAATATTTGGAGTATGTCACCCAACATTACATACTGTGCATTTTAATTGCAAGGAAGCTGGGGCTGCAGTGCCAAATAGCAACACTTGTATAGTTGGACTGCCATTACTGTCACATTTTGTTGAGTACTTCATTTGTACACATTTTAGTGGTACTTGAAACAGAATGCCAGACCTTCACTGTTTTACTTGCTCTGTAAAAAGAATCTGAAGTCAAAGTCTAGAACCAAAGGAAAGAAAAAAAGAGATGAAGTAAGAATGGAAAAAAAAGAGATGAAGAAAGAATGGAAAAAAAAGGAGGAAAAACCTATGTGATGTCTTTTCTGGAAACAGTTCAGTGTAAATAGTAGCAATAAACTTATTCTAGAAATAAAGGCATGTAATCCACTACTCCATAAGGAATCTTTTCACTACTGTAAAACATGTGAAATACTACCTTTCAATAGTCAATCATAAAACAAATCTTTTAATCTTCAAAACCAGAAATCTGAAAATTGGACAAAATACAAATCCAGAGAGTTTCATTGATTCAATTCTGTACACATTTTTAAATAGCCCTTTAAAACTCTTCTTGATTACTATTTACATGCAAGTCTTATAATAGAGACCTGGGCTTTCACACAAATATGTATTTCAGGACTTTCTAACAGCAACTTACTGTATTATGAAGGAAAAGGAGATAATTAATCCCAAAGATGTTTGGATACCTTCTTGGTTGTAATTCCATGCAGCAGTAAAACATCTGGTGAGAAAGGGAAAGATTTGTCCTATTTTTGTGTATGTTGTATTGTAGAGCCCTTGTTAATATTCATGGCCTCTGCTCTAACTCACCTTGAACAGCTCTAACTACAACTGAAAGGCTGAGTCTAGAACTTCAGCAGGGACCTTTACCTTGGCACTAGCTTAAATTCTGCTTCCCCAAAATGGTAAGAGTAAATTTGCATACACTGAACTTATAAAATCAAAAAGATGTGCTTTCTCTTCCAAAACACTACATTCCCTATTTCTGAGCTTATTACAACTTAATTCAACTCAGCCACGACTGGACCAAAGCTACAGAATGAGGTCTGCATACACTAGGGAGATGCTGAATTGCAGACATGGCAGACTTGAATTGGAATTTGAACTGCATTTCAACTTGTTGGCAATGTCGATTTTTCAAATCACTCCTGTAAATTCAGATGTTCAACACATGAGGCCCAGAAATGATACACCATTATTGGATAATTCTTATTAATTCAACATTTTATGTCACTGCTGCACCTCTGCAAGTCATGCTGAGTTAGCCTATCAGTTTAATCAAGGTGAAGGCAAGCTGTATACTTGGGAAGTACATGGAGACCTTTGTTTTCAGAACTTCTGAAAAGAGTTCCAAGATACTGACTTCAGTGTCTTGCCTCACATCCCTGCCTCAAAGATTAACATTTTGCCAGTAATAATCATCTGAGCTCTCATTCCGTAATTTAATTTGAAGGCAGTGACATATATAAAATTAAAATATAAAGTTAAATAGTTCAAAGGAAAGGACTTTATCTCTTGCTCATACAGTTAATAAGAGATGTGTATTATGAAAGATGTCCGTACAAAGGTCTAACTTAAAAATGTAAAAGTTTTGGTCTCAGATATTGGAGGAACTTCAGAACAGCACTGACTCTGTAAATGCATTCAGTGATGCTAAGATCTACCTAGGCTAACACAAGGAGAGTAAAATTGTTTGAAATTCATTGTCATAAGAATTGGAATTTAATTTCTTTAAGCAGAAATAGATTCCTTGCTTTATTGTCTTGCAACTCAGATGTCATATGGCAACTGTGTCATGCGAAGAGCTACAGAGATTTGCACTGTAGTTGTGCTGCTTGTGAAGAGAGTCTGTCAGGACATATTGACATGGGGAAATTTGAGATTAGGCCCTATATCCATGCAGAGCAACATTAAGATCAGTAAAGGTGAACTCAGCTTCAGGATCTGTTGCATGCATACTACTTCACAGGCCCAGAATGCAGAAACTGGGGAAAAGCTCTGTTGCAATTGCAAAAATATTGTGTAAGACTTTCCTTTTTCCTGTGGCGTGGATGTAACAGTGTCTCCAATGATCTAGAAATTATTGTTGTAATGATTGACTTACTCAACAGGGAAATATGCTGAATTTGCCTAGGGGAAGAGGCAGGACAAAACACTATTCTAGTGCAATTATTTTATATGGAATGCAACAGGTCATCTAATCACAATGTGTATTAGGCATTGCATAATTACATGTTTTCTTTTGTGTCATCAAGGCAGTGAAATAGCTGAAGTACAAGACAGCTATGAGCTCAATAAAAATACAACCAAGTTTCAAAATATTTACAATTTTAGCTGAATGGATCTTGCCCAGGATACATATCCTGCTGGCAGATCTGGATATGATTCTGCACAGACATTAACCATCTCTTCCCTTTGGTAGAAAGGATTCACAGTATGGAGGTGCAGCAACAGGCTGCCTGCTAATCTTACCTCCCTGGAGGCCCTGCTGGCTTGCTTAGCACTTAAAAGTTAGATAAGTGCTTATATATCACAGTGACAGGCATTATAAATATCCTGCCTGGCTGTGTGCATATGCAGCTGCATTAAGTCCAGGGCAATGTGCACATGAATCTGGAGGCAAAACATTCGGTGCAGTTTCACTTGTTAGCCACATGTGTAATGGCCTTCCCAACTATCCAGCTAAAATGCCAGATGTCCA
>VWYI01022644.1:101790-141403 GCA_013399455.1 Anthoscopus minutus
CTGACTCCTCTCTGCCAGCAGCTACCTGGGAAGCACCTATGTTGTCAGCAGATCTGAATTGCAGAAGTGGCTCAGTGCCTGCTCTCTGCACTCTCAAGTGGCATTAACAAAGACCTCAAGTTGGTGGCCTTGGGGACAGCCAGGACTTCCTTGCTGCTTGATTTTCCAACAGCATCAGTGGCAACTCGAAGCACTTTGAGACTCTCGGTTCTATGCCCAGCCCAGCTGTCAACAAAAGTCTCATGCCACGCAACATTTTGGATCCAGCCTCTGACTTTTTCTTCTAACGTGACCTGAAGTTGAGCCATAGGTGAAAGAATTTTTGTCTCTAAGTAATCACATGGTCTGCATCAACATGATTAAGCAAGCAATACATTCAGAGCTTTGCATATGAGATAAATTAGAGCTTTTTGTTCAACAGCACTGAATGCATTTGAGTTAAAAAGGGTGTATAGAGTGTCCCTTCAATAACCCTGCCTTGTCATTGTGATACACCACCCTGCACTCCTAGGGCTCAGAAAGATTAAGAGAAGCATTTACATCTTGCATTAATGAAGCAACAGATTATGGGGTTGTGCACTCTGTTACTGTTTGCTTGGGTTTATTTATTTATTTATTTATTTATTTATTTTACAACCTAAGTGAATCAAGGTTCCAGTGGGCTGAAGAGGATGATCTCAGCTGATGTCTGGAAGTAATTTTACAATTGCCTAATAAGTCAGGCATTGCCAAAACCTAGGTTTTTTTCCTCATGGCACTGAGACTACCAGTTGCTGTATTTCCTGCAATGCTCTATGCTGTTTGTACTCAAGAGGTTTCTTTCAAGGGGAAAACTGTTTACATCCATGACTAAAACAAGACCTATTGTACAGTGGAGGATATTTCATTACAGAAGAAAGACTGTAAGAATGGAATAGAAAATAAAAACAGTAAGTAGTGACTCAAGCTTTCAAACATTCTCCTCTTTTTTTTGCCTCAATACTGCTTTGAGGTTTGTTTTGGAACAATTTCTCAGCAGAAGTCTTGGGGTTTCTCACAGATGAGAGTTCTTATTTGGCAAAATTGTTTTTATTGTCTGCTTGCAGACAGGAACAAAATTACTTTGTCAAACAAAAGGCACCTGTAACCCTGCCATCATTAGAGAGGTTCATAGTGACTCTCAGCGATCTTTGTATGGAGAAACTTTGCTGAACTTGACATTTTAACAGCAAGTGGTAGTAAGAGGTGAAAACCTGATCTCTCCTATTTAATCTCAAACCTTCAGTAAACCCAGCAGATAACACTGAAGTTCAGGATTACTTCCAGGTCTCTCTCCTGAGGGTGAACACGTAATTATGATAAATGATGCTTCTTCATTGTACTGTTATAGCTAAAGGTAAACACAATGAGTCAGATCTCAAAATAAACAATTACTGGACTCCTTTCAGAGCCATTAAAGTATCTCTCTCCCTTGCCTAACACATGCTGCCTGCTGTCTCCTGCTTGTGTGACAGATGACCTGCAGCCACCATTGGCATTTGCATGGTCACCCCCAAACTTTTACTTAGGAGTGCAATACAGCACAAAGACAAGCTGCCATGCAAATGGAGAGGAAACTGGACGCACTGGTTCAAGCAGCCAGCCTTATGTTTGGTATAGTGCTTTGCTTTCTGCTCTCTGCTGCCGAAAGAGGTTAGATACCATGTACTGAAATCAGGTCAGTCTTCTGTGGCTGCACACCACCAACCTAATTTCTGTGGATTCTCTGCTTTTTGGATTGCAGTGGCTGCTTGGATACCCTCTAATACAACAAAGGCCAGGTCTCAGGTGGGATCTGTAGCTGATATTGCAATAAACTTAGCAGGGAAGTCATATTTTGTGTTGTCCTTTGTCTTTTTACAAGGGCATTAGGCACTCTGATGTTGGCCAGTTAGGATTATTACTTTTTGACTGGCAGGCTCCAAATTACGTCTCATCTGATTAACTCCTTTTATAGTTTATTTGCAGGTGTCAGTGAATGCAGTGGGGCTGCCTGTAAGCAGTTCTTCACTGTGACAAACTTAGAGAGATCAAGTGGCTTGCCAAACATTTTTTTTTCCAGGATGCCTGCTGCATACAATCTGTCTTTTTGGCATCTACAAGCCTTACGATTTGCATGACCTCCTATCATCTGCTATTTGGTTATTGTCTTGTTTAAAAAAGGGGTTTTGGAACTTAAATGTCAACAGGTGTGACAGAGTGTATGAAGGCATGCTGTACAGAAACATGACTAATTATAATCTTCTTTTAGCTTAAATTTTTATCCCTTTAACAATTGAAGTTAAAAATAATGTGCATACAGTGCACTGTGATTTTAGAAGAAGTTCTCTAATTAATAGAGCTTCTAATTAATGAAGTCTTACAATCTGTGTTGGTTATAAGTCATCCCAACTCGTACACATCTTGCTTTTTAACACAAGCCTGGTATCAAGCTGATCTGTCAGGCAGTTTGTACGTGGTGTTTCTGGAGTAGGGGCAAGGGTCTGACCAGCATCTAACCCACATAAGCAGCTTCTGAACAGATGGGACTGGAGACCTGGCAGCAGAAACACCCAGTCTGTTCATCGACTGTGGGCACAGAGCATAGCCTGTCCAGACAGACTTTGCACCTTTAGTTAGAATGCCTGTGGCAAAGGTGTTGTACAAGGAGAGCTGTGAACATTTTGGAGCTCTGAGTCTCAAATATCATGGATGTTGAAATGACAAATGGTAGAGAGTATTAGTGCCTCATTAAAGTACTCCTCAGCACATACTTCTGCAGAGCAGTGTTGCACCGAGACAGAAACAATTTTTTGGCTCTTCTGTTGCTTTACAGGTAAAGAGCTGGCAGAGGAGGTGGGAGCACATACCTCACTATGACATCTGGCAACAAAGAATACACACTATCTTTCCCTCTTGTTTCTCCTTAGAGACACGAAGGAAAAGAAAATTCATGGGTTGTGCTACATCACATACTGTCACTTAGATTGAGGGGGAAGAAAACCACATGGACTCCAATTCATACATCTCAAAAAAATTAACCAAAGGATGAAGAAATGGGCTGCCCTTCATATAAAGGACATGATCTAGAATACCTACCTTGTATCCCAGAGTGCTGATTTATGCTTATCTTTAAGCATCTATAACTCCTTGCCCTGTACAGCTTTATTAGGATAAATAAGGGAAACATATCTGAGGGCAGAAGATGGAGAGAAGCAAGGCAAAGAAATACCTATATTTTTATGATTATTTGTAGGTGATGGATTCTTCTCAGTGCCTTATCATCAGTCTTATAGTCACTAGCTACTTTGCAACACTCAGCGTCAGAGCAATCACATTTGTCTATACTTGTTTGTGCAAACGTGGGTGAGGTAAAGCAACGTCTGAAATCTCAGGAGCACCAGTGTTTTAATTCCACCCTCATTGCTTCACATTCAGATTTCCCTGAGTTCCAGATACTGACTACTTCTTTCTAAATGTGTCATTGCCTCCTGTACTCAACTTAATCCAGGCAGTGCCATTAGGTTAATGCAGAGGCTGAGCACAGAATCTTTCTGCATTATGCCAAAAAAATCACCGAAATAGGTCCACGTGAAAAAAACTTAGTGATGAATTTGCAAAGCCTCCTGCAAATGCCTAAGGACTTTGCACTCTATAAATATTTAAAACAAATATCTCCCAATACATAAACACAATCCTTTCCTGCTGATAAACCCAGACGCATCAGCAGGGGTGGAGGGAAGGCAGTTATCTGCATTCAGATGTTGTTTAGCATATCTCTAAATGCAATGAAACTTTTTTGTGTTAATTCTTCCTTTTCACTTATCCATTCCATCATCATATAGCATTTCAAAATTGCAGGAGATGTAATCCATCTCCTAATCTGAGCTAATGGGAACTGTGTCTAATTAAAAGCTCATCAGGGTAAAAATGTTTTGTTCACAGCAAAAGAAAAAATAATACAAAACACAATCCTTAAAAATTCCATCCTACAATTTTGCTACTTTTGTTTCTTGTGCATGATCTGCACAATTAGACAGGAATTACCTCAATTAAACAACATCACATATGTGCAAGAAAACTCTTGTTTACACTAAATAGTTTGGGAAGATGAAAAGTGTTTTCTAACATGGGAGTCAGCTCATCCGCTACTGAAAAGTAACAACTCAGGGGCAATAAAGTAGCTCCTGACAGCTCAGTCTAGTATTACACAGCAGCAGAGAATGAATAATAATAATAATAAAATGGTATCAAGTACTATGTTTCAAGGAAAAGCTACACAGGCAGAATGTTTCTGTGTAATGAACAGTGCATCTGGGTCATAAAGGTCTTCAAACAATTAGGTCTCATTTTTCTGTCTCAGCTGTGCAGTGCCTGCTCTCATTCTAGTTGCCTGCTCTGCCTCAGATGTAAGTTGGATTCAGGGAGCGTTCAGCAAGTGCTGCCATCATGTTGGAGGCACGATGCTGCCATCGTGTCTTGGGCTCCTCTCAATGCTCTGCTGAGTAACTGAACCCTGGCTCTGCTTTTCAGACCTAGTGCCATCTCTGAAAGGACACAAGGACAGCAAATATAGAGATCTACTGCCAGCATTCTGAAGTCTGGCACTGTCCCAGGGCTCCAGGAGCTGCTTCACTGCTCTCTCCCAAAATCTGCCAGGTGGTGGGTGAAAGCCCAGAGAGTGCGTGGACTGTTGTCTTTGCAATTTTATCGTTTAGATCCACTGCAGAGCTCAAGTAGGTCTGTTGTTTGCTTACCAGTTCTTGTTTCCGTCACTGCATTTCTACAATTCCTGCTTGGAGAACAGCTTTCCTCTCCCCACTTCCAGAACAATGCCTTGCAGGGGAACACTTAGTGATACACTCGGGAGAGCTCCTCCTGCCTTTGCGTGGGAATGAGCATCGATTGCATGTGGAGATAGTCAGGTTAGATTTCCACTTTCTAAGTTCAAGTAAACTTCTCTAACTTATTTCGTAATGTGGAATTAACTTTGCATTCAAAATAGATCCTGTCGCCACAAACTCAGAATAGCAGGAAAACACTCCTTGAGTTTTAGGTCTTTAAACCTTGCAGATCTGGAGAAGCTGCTTCTTTTCCCCCCATAGCAGCCAGGAATGGCACAACTGGAGGTGGGTCAGGAAAACTGGATGATTACAAAGATATGTGCACAGACCTATGGCATTTTCTGTCTGCCCTTACTGGTGCAAGAAGGTTTTATTTTCTATTTCTGCCCTTTGCCTTGCATCCTTTGCTCCAGAACATGATCTTCCTGTTCAAGCAGTGCTACAGATTACCTTATTTTTGTGCCACATTGATCTCTACCTGAAGCTGACAGCATGCAAGAGTTGCCTGGACTTTTTTGATGAAAGTTAAAAGATTTTTAATGGTGTTTTTTTGCCATGAGACACAGATGAAGCCTGTGTTCAAAATGCTGAGCCTTGTTTAAGCATACAGTGACAGGGTCATGCTATTTCTTTGACTCTTTAGGCCAATTTATTCCATTTAAATTAACACTACATCAACAAGTCCTTGGCTTCTCTGCGGTCACCAAGGCTGCCAGTAGTGATGATAACATTTGCAAATGAAACCTTGCCTGCTGTGAGCTGCTGGGTTGGGAGGCAACTGCTAGACTTTTGAATCCAAAGTTAAGCAGAATTGTGATGATGTTTTGGTAGTGAATTTGTAGCAAGTTCCCCATTTGTCTTCATTTCAGGGGTACTACATTACTTCAACAGCCTGAATCACACCACGAAGTTTGTCTTGTTACACTTTACAGAGTACATATATCTCCTTGCATGGCCTATAGGGTCTGGCATCTTAATCTATTTATTTTAATCAATTCCCACTTCTAGATTTTTAGTAATTCTTCATTCTTTACCCTTGATCTGCATTTGATTCTCACTTCTCTTGTCTGTTCCCAAAGAAGCAGAAATGAAGAGAACTTATTTTCCCCCAGGATGAACCTAAGGAACACATCTTCCCACCTCTTTCAGTCACCAAACTGAGATATATGGCTCTTTCATAAGCAGGTGACACACTATGATGACATATGCTCGGCTACAAGAAACTGTGAAGTATGCATGGTAAAATAATTTACTCAATATTTTATATGAATCAAAGTAGATTCTGTTCAAACAGAGCAATATCCTGCCAATTGTATGAAGAAGCAGACAGAGACAAGCCCAGAAAGGCACCTTTTTTCCCCAGATCTTTGTATAAGCTTTCTACATTTTTGATTCAAAATTAACAATAAGAGCTAGCAATTACATACACAGGGCCCACCTCCACTTTGAGCTCAGTGTGGTCATTTAAACCTGTCCTAAGAAACTGTAGAAGAGCACCTGAAAGAGGCAGAACGCTGTCTCTGCTTCCTGGAAGCGTACAATTTACACTGAAAAGGAGATGGAGCACACTCTGCTGTGTTCACTGAGGTGTCTGATCCATCAAAGGGCTGGAGGAGCATTGCCAGTGCAAGAGACTGAGCAACATGGAAGGAAAAATGACTGAAGCATTCCTTTTCTATAAAGAAGCACTTCCATGTATTTTTGCTTCAACGGCAGAGGATAGCCTGATGAGAAGGAAGAGGAGTGCAATATGCTAGTGAGTGTAGCATACTAGTGCTACACTAGTGAGTGTAGCAGAGGGGAAAAATTGGAAATTGTGCTGTGGGTAGACATAAACCAGCAAATTGGAATGGCATGTTCTCTATTCTAAAAAGAGAAGAAATTCCCTATATACCTGCTAATTAATAGGGCATCCTTCACTGGCAATATCAACAGGAAGTTGTGTGGTTTCCTTTGTACAAGGTTTTAGTCACTGAGCAAGCAGTATGTAAGTGTACTGTAGAAAAAGCTATGATAAATTCTACATTTTCATGCCAACACAGCTTCTTCCTCCACTTTGCTGACAAATTCTTGCCATGCAAGAAATAGGATAATTAATGGAAGAGATTTAGAGTAGAAGATAAAACATGGAAAGACAGAGATTCTGCTGCTGCTGTTCTTGAACTTCTCACAGGAATGCTCCCACTCTTTTCTAAACATCTTGCCAATTAGTATTAATTTCCAGTTGTTTGCATCTGTTTTCCCAGAGTGGGTGGCAGAAGTCATGGTCATTTTTAACAACCTATATAAAGGGAAGTTCATGTGCTGCAGCGGGGTGATGGTTACCTGACATTATGCAAACAGGGAGATTTAGGCTTTATCAAAGCCTGAATTCTAAATTAGGAATTCTAAAATAGACAGCAGTGAGGCTGAGCTCTAGTCAATCTAAAAAATGTGCTGATCCTACAGAACATGCCTGGAAACATTACTTGAAGCTCAGCTGGTGGAAAGGCTGGCTGTAATCAGCTGGATCTCAGAACCAAACCAGAAAGAAGAGGTGGAAATTCTTCTGTGTGACCACCTGGACAGTCTCTTGAATTGCAAAAGTAGACAACAATATTTAAGAAATGGTGGATAAAAAGATAAGAGAGAAATATCCATATTTAAAATAGTTGGGTTTTTTCCTTTCTGATTACTGACAAAGTTGTTTGGAAAAGTCCAGTATTTCCATTTTAAAATAAGCTAAGAGAAAAGGGAAACATATTTCCAGTGCATCTTTTGTCTTTGTGTAACTTTGTAACAGAATTAATTGTCACTCTGCACTTTATCTGGGAAGAGGGAAGGTTTTGATTTGGAACAACATTGCAAGGAACACACAGAAGCAGAAGCAGGCATAGGTCTTTGGGACTTGGACAGAAAGATCAGTCACTTTTGGATCAGAGGTGCTGGCAAAGCATTGAAACAATCTGTTGAGGCAAAGAATAAAAGGACTGCACAGTGGATATCAGGACTATGTACTGCCTGTAACACATTGCCTACTGTTCAAGGTTACAAGCCTAATGTACACAAAATAAGGTCAATCACAGCAGCATCTGATGCATTCAATGTATTTTTGGATGTGTGTGACTTCTCAATTTCACACCTGCGCAGCAGGGCTGGATTCCTATGTTGCAATTGCTTTTGACTCAGTAGGCATTACAAATAATCAGTGCTCCTTGATTTCTCCACCTCTCTTCCCAAGGAATATGTTACCTACATTTGGTTTCATGCCAGATCAAAAGAAACTAATTTCATTTTTAAACCTGAAGCTGTTTAATAATTTCTCTCCTCTTCTACACTTTTCCCTCACTGTGAGAGGGTAATGACCCATTTTTGAATGGGTCTGTAACAAAGCCCCTTCACTGCACAATTTACTAGTTTACAACTATTCCAAAAGCTCTACTGGATTCACAGAGAGAAAATAGCCCTTAAAACACGCCTTAGAATAGCAAGAACGGTCAGTCAACTTTGCTGCCATGCTAATCATTTTTCGCAAGGTTCATGCATTTGGGGTCTGCAAAAGGGTCTCTGCTATATTTCTTTAGGCAACACAAAATACACTGAAGATATTTCAGATCTGCCCATACCATGCTCACATGCAGACTTCCCAGCATACCAGCACAGCTGGGTGAGGATGCCTCCCTGCAGAACTATACCCTCTTCCCCTTGAACAAGCAGGGTATACTTAGTTATCCACCTTCACAATAAATTCACCACAGGTACCAAAACACACACAGAAGACAATTACTGTGGCTTACTCTACTCACCTAACTTAAAGCTCTGTTGGTTACTACAGATATTAGTTTTGCCCACAATTGCCAGCCTGTATGTTGTAGAAGAGCTTTGGAAACGAAGCTCTGTGGGAAGCAACACACTCCAGAAAGGATAAAGCTTTGAACAGAAATGCTCTCATAGTCAGAGAAAGAATAGGCAGAGTAATAAGTAGAGCTGAGATCTAGGATCAAAAATCTGATGATTCCTCTTGGCTTACTTTTATTGGTGCAGACAAACATGGAAACACAGCACAGCTTCTCACAGCATTGTGGGGTGCACCTGCTTTGGCTCTCCCTCCAGCAGTACAGGCAGCTAAAGCTGAAGGGTTTAAGTCCCTTACAGATAAGCAGCAGCCACAGCTCCATGACACCACCAGGGTCAGCAGGGCCATACCTCTAATGGGAATGTGCATGGCTGCTTCTAAAAGCACTGTTCAGGAATGCTTGCCTTGGAAACTACAGTGGTTCAGCCTGTGTTCCTTAGCAGAGTCCTGGAAGAGCTGGTCACTGAGGAAACTGCCAGCTAGCAGGAGCCCTACCTTATAGAAGAGGGTGTCCATTAGCACACTGCTATAATGGGCATGATGGAGTGGGACTGACATAGGTTAGTGCACTCATGTATAGCATGTGCTGTCAAAAAATCCTCTTGTTCTTCACTGCTCCAAACTGCTTGCTCTCAATGTTCCCAAAGCCAGAGACACTGAATTTGTGTGAACTATTTGTATAAGCAGGGTTGATGAAGTTATGAATTGTTGTCTTGTGGCTTTCAGAATAAGGACATTTACAGAGATACTCCAGACATTTGTTACAGAGAACAAAGTGACCATTGCTGGGGTTAAGTCACAAATTACACTTCACGAACGATAAACAAGTGTTTACCAATTATTGTATGCACCAAAATTAGTCACATTCTCCTATTTCATATGATTTCTGCATTTCTCTTGCTAAGAAAGATCATAGGTACCTATTTCAAGCACAGAGGACTAGATAACTTGTCAAATACCATAGTCCTATTTCCACCCTGTGTCTCATTCACAATTTTTTTTTCCATCATGACTGTGGTTCAGGTGCTAGCTCTGCTTACAAATCTTCAGTTCTTTTCAGGCTATCAGTAAAAGGAGCTCAGTGAATTGAAGAATGGCACTAATAGTCAGCAGGAGCCTTGACCTTGTTTGTAGCAGGTGCTAGTTTATACATATCACACCCTCTTTGAAGGTACTTCATAAATTAATAAAATGAAAACACTTGAAATATTGTAAGTGGTATATAAAATAATGGAGACAAAACATACAAATATTTATCACAAAACTCCTTAAAATGGATTCTAAGTGTCTCATTTTATTAATAAGGATTCCAATCTACAGCTGACAGGGAAAGAAAAATAAATTAATCAACCCTTCTCTTTTATAAAGATCAACACAAACCATGCGGCTTCATCTCACGTTCAGGCAGAAACAAGGGATAATTTTTTTGAAGTGGTTACTAAAGGATATCCACCTACCCCTGCCATAGGTTTTGCAACTGGAAGGAGCCCAGGTGGTTCAAACAATGTCTATCAGTCCTTTTCCTGAGCTGCTGTTGGTGCATTCGAGCAGATCAATTGTGTTAAGTCAAGGTGATGGTGTTCATTCTGCAGTAACTCCTTGACCTGCAGGATATTTCATTTTTCTGCAATGCACTGCAGAGGCTGCATGGATGAGACATGTCCCTTTGGCTTGCCATTTGTCTGGCAAGCTTATGTTTCCACAGGCATGTCAACTCCTCCTTGGATATTAGCACAACTATAAATGTTAGTTTATGCTAATAAGTAAGACATTGAAAAACAAAGGAAAGGTCAGAAACTGTAGTTTTATATTAAGTGTGATTTCCCAAGACAAAATAAACCCGATTCACAGCACATGCTTACACTTTTCCAAGAGATATATTTATAGCTGTGAATATGTACTTTGGCTAACCCTATTGTAAGCATAGACAAGGGAGGAGAGGAGGGGGTTTTTTTTTCACTTTTAAAGTAAAAGAGGGAGGTTAATTGGTTCTGCCAGCTGAAGGGCTATGTGCCAGGCAGCGGGAGCATGCATTGTAATAGAAGAGCTACAGAGACAAATGAACCAGTCCACAGCATGAAAAAAATTCACCTAATGCCTTGGGAGAAAGAGGGAAAAAACCACCAAGGAACAAACAAAATAAAGTAAAATGAAATAAAATAAAAGCAAGAAATCTCTGTCTGCTTCAGGTACAGTGATTTTTAACCAGCATCTCATGCAAATCATAACTCTTTGCTTAGAAGGGTAAAGAACATATTGTCTCTGTGCTGAATTGTTAGAAGAGGCGGTCAGGTCAAGACTGAAGAAGTATTGCTTGTCTTCATCATTTTTACCCTTTCCAGCCCAGAGACTCTAGAGCCTAAAGTAGATAAAGTCATTCCATCATTAAAGGTTTTTGTCATGATCACAAAGAACAAATCTCACTCATTTTGTCTCCTTAAATCAGAGATAAACGATTTGTGTGAGCCAAGCAGCAGTGCAGTAAAAGCAACCAGGACCAGATCTTGAAGGAAAATTGCTAAAGAAAGGGATAGTTACTCCATGGCAATGTTTCACAGATATTTGCTATGACAAGCATGTACATAAACTTATCATAAAATATTTAGAAAAAGAAGGGGAGATCTTGATACAAAAAAGAAGCTTTACTTAGTTTTCTTGTTTATACAACTTTTTTTCTGCTTAATTGCAAGGAGGAAAATTAATTTTCTTATTTCTTTGTATTCTGTGTAGTTCACTGTCCCTTTGTCCTTTCTTTTGTTCTTTCCTCCTTTGGCAGAAACTCAATTCTCCTTCAACAGAGGCCTGCTTTAGAGGATCTCTTGTACTTACCCATTACTTTTCACTTAAGGTCACACATCCATCTCCAACACTGATTGATGATAGTACCTGGTATCATCCCAAGCTGCACAAAATCCAACAAGAGCACCTGCAGTAGCCCATTCTCAGGAAAAGTGTCAGATACTGCACTGACAAAACTGCTGTTAAAATACTAATAGTTTCTCTCAGGTCTTCATTTCTATTCACACCATTATAAAAGCTCAGGAAGTGGTACTATCTTTGTGGTACAGATGGATTTCATGAAAACTTACAGAAGGAACTACAGGAGCCAGCACTGGTGTGTGACAGCAATTTCCTCCAGACCTGGCTGGAGACAGAATGCACAGAGATTCAAAGGTGTTTCATTCAATAGGAATTAAGACCCTGAATAGCTTTCAGGATCTGGAAGAAGCAAGATTAAGATATGGGTGTCTGGAAGATATTTTGGTCCGACTCTACACGGAGCTAAGTTACTTGAGGTTTTAAGTCCCACTTTCAAACATGATCTTAATGTAACTGCTTAGGATCACACCTTGATTTTTATAGGAATGTCCACTTGGATGGACAAGAGCTTGTAACTTGGACCAGACATAGTCCTTTTCTTCTAATAGATCCTTTACTTTATTGGATGTCATGGATCATGAGTTTAATCTTCTTCTCTGTAATTGCTAAAATTGTTAACATTTTGCTTTTTGCCCTACAAAGTGTGAAGCAGTTTAAAAATGTATATCACTAATGCTAATGGAAGATTTGGAAACCCTGCTGTGCAAATTCCACAGTAAACTGCTGAGGTCAGAGTCTTCATTTCTTGTGCCTCTTTTTAAATGTACTTGGGGAAGTAAGTCTACATTTCCTTTGATAGGTCAGCTGTAAAATTTTACTTAATAACTAGAATAAAGTTATGACATTGTTTCCACTGGGATAAAACAGACATGTAACTGAGAGAAACTCAGAGAAGAATAGCAAGGAGTTCTTTTTCTTGATGAAACCATGAAGCACTGAAACTTCCAAAGTGAAATTACTGTTATATTTCACAGGCTATGAATACATAAGCTCTTCATGTGCTTGGCATGCATTAGAATATATTTTTACTTTTATACAGGTTCATATATTAAAAGGCAAATCTTAGAAACAGTCCATCTGATCAAGCTCAGTGAGTTTCTATGCTATGCTATGTGAGTTTCGAGTTTTTGTAAAAAAAAGATGGACTCTGTGTAGATTAGATGCTTTTTTCATTCATATATTGGGCATTAATATACATAGTACTTGCACACACATAATATTAATAAAATCATGACTTAATAGCCATGTGCAAAAAATACCTTCTGTAGAATTAAACAGTAACATTGGAATTATTTTGCTTCCAACATATCATTTTTATTCTTCTGGAAGGAGTAACTGTTGTGCAAAATTTTCTGCCACTCTTTCCAGTAAAAGGCCATGTCAACATTTGCTGAATGACCTAGTTTCCAAATTTTCTACTTTCCCCCTCTCACCTCAACAAAGATCATTCTGCTGCGCCTGTAGTTATGTTAACATAATCATTTCTGTTTCCTGCTCTTGTTACAAAGCACTGGCAGGATACTTAAGGAAAAGTATGCAAGGTGCAGATTTCTGGCTTTTAAATTTTCAAGGTGCTTTTAAATTTTCAAATGGAGACTGGAATAGTTTTGTTTATGTATTGTTATTGATTTGAGGTCTTTTACAGAAGGATAAGAAGAACGGCACATCAAATGAAATAGTTCAATAAGAACTAGGCAGGATGGTGGAAAACCACTACTTTGATTCTACTAGTTTAAAAAATATTAAATTAGAAGAGAAATTAAAAACATAGATTTTTTTGAATGAAGACTTAAAGTATTTCCCCTTAAGAAAAATAAATATAAAAGTTCCAAGTAAAAGATTCACACTTTTTCTTTTGTCCTAGTTCTTTTTATGGAAAAATATAGTAAATCTTAATGGAATACACATCCTCTCAATTTACATTTTTCACCAAAAGAATTGCTTCAGCTAAAAACTGACATGGCTCTGAACAAAAGAAATGGAATGCATTCTATTTTGCCTTTACTATGATTTATTTGCTTCACTAAAAAGAGAAGTCTTTCTGAATATTACCATTTTCCCAGGTGAATTCAGGATAGTCAAAACAGAAATGTTCTGATAATAAATAAAAAAAAACCTGGGGGAAAAACCCTACAAAAATTGTTGCAATCATTTGAAAATACTATTGTATGCATGGTTGAAAAAGTGTGTATTTTTTATTAGTTTAACTACTGGAATGACCAAAAAACTGTAACTTCTCATTCACTTTTATGGGAACATAAAAGTTAATGACAAAACTTCATAGAAACATAGCTTCACTGATGTGTCTGTTTTCAAAGCAAATGAAATATAAGCCATAAAATGTGATTCCATAACCTCTTTCTAAAAAGTGTTAAAAATTTTAGTTTTATTTATACAACTTAGATAAAAAAAGGAAAAGAAAAAAAGAAAAGAAAGGTTATTATAATTAGATTTTTTTTCATTAGGGAGATATTTGAATCCTCCACTGAGACTTTCTGTTAGTAGAAATTATTAAATATTTGAGCAAATATTTTTTTAAGAGTTCTTACAGTTCTCTCTTGTAATTAGAAGTTTTGAGCCTTTATTTTCAGTTTGAAATTGCTCGTTGACATTTTAACTTTAACAGTATGAATTGTTTGAACTTTTAAAAGTTCTGTTTAGGAAAAATACTTAACTAAAACCTGTTTACTACATATATCAAGCAAAAATTTATTAAAATGTCATTAGAATGATAGAATCTGATGCTAGATCTGTACATTTATTAGAATGGAAATGGAAATATTTGCTTGTCTACATATATGCTCGTGCATATTCCTTAGAAGATAAAATGGATTTTACTCATGTTATAGAATACATTCACCTTGCACTATAGAAATCCTTAAATGCACAGCAGTGCTGGGGAAATGAGCAGTACCCACAGAGAACAAATGTCAACTAGAAATATCAGACTTTGCATTTTTTTATTGTTTCCAGGCAAGATGGAGAAGAAACTGCCCATCCTCTATGCTAAAATTGGGCTAATCAAAGACATCAATCAATTTCACTCTGTAGAAGAAGTGCTGAGAAAAATCTGTTATAGTACATTGAGTTGTGGATTTTGGTATTCAGCCGTGCACCACTGGCATCAGGGGCTAGAATATCATATAGTGTATGTTAAATGAAGTTCCACTCCATGCAACACTTGCACATCAAAATGAAAGCAAGAGCTCCATTTAGGACAGGATGAGCAGTATAATTTCTGTTCAGTGAATTCCCACAACTTGCACCTTGTGGGAGAAGTGAGGCAGACTGACAGAAGGCTAGGAAATTAGATGTGGTTTTGCTTTCACATCAGAAAATATTGAAATAAGCACTCCAGACAAATAGTCACTCTTTTCAAAGGTGCCCAACTTTTCTCCTTCATTTCTGACTCTCAGCCTGAGAATGGGAGAGAGACATCATTTTGCAAACAGAGGTCAGACTGGAAAGAACAATGCTATGAATGACTAATGAAGTGCTCTGATTCATGAGGAAATTTTGATTTACATTTCAAATCAATAGTGATTTCTACACAAAACAGGTTTTGAGCTAAGAATAAAGTGAACTCTGCATTTCTGTGGATGTAGTTTGTGAACCATAACACACAATGGCTAATCTTTCATAGGTTTTTTTCTTAACACCTAGGTACACATTACTCCTTGCTAAAAGAACACAGCAATTAATGAAAGCAATCTGTATTTTCCTGTTGGTCCCCTATATGTCTAAAAAATTATTTATATTCCAATTACTGAAATTACTTTACATAGGATTCTTTCTTACATGTAATTGACATTGATTGTAGTCCTAAATACAGGCTGGTTTCCATAATAGCTTGTAAGGAGAAAAGCAAGGGAATGCTATCACTAACAAAACTTTCTTATCAACATTTTATTACTTAAAATATCCTTGCTTTTATCTATGAAAGGTTTGGTTACTGCACCTCTGCAAAAATAATTTTACTTTTGCTCCCTGTGTAGGATATAAAGCTGGCAGTCTCAGTTATGGTTCATGGGAAAACCAATTTTGTTATTTTTGCTTTCTTTTTTCATCATAGCTTTTGTCAGGAGTAAGTTCTTAGTGCTCAGCAGTGCTGAAAGGGATGGGCTTTATTAGCAGGGAGTCATAAACAGATGCAAACCCATGTGACCATCACCTCTTCTGTATACTTAAAGAACACACTGAAAGAGTGGCAGCAACATTTTGGGAGTGGTTTGAAGCATTTTCCCTTCTCTGGCAAAAAAATAACCGGGAAGCAGTCCCTCACTCAAACCAGTTTTGATTTCCCAACAGCAGAGCAGGTACGTAATGTGTATTCATCCATCAAGTTTTAAGAGTGGATGCATTTTGAGACAAGGCGACATGAATTAGTGGCAAGAATGTGTCTTATCTTCTATCTTATTTTGGCTGGTCACGCTGATCTCTCAGGTTGTGCCTGAGCTGGGCTCCGTGCTTGTTCACAACAAACCTGTTTAATACAGGGTCTCCAGAGTCTCTCCCACTGTTTACTTCCCTTTGGAGATATCCAGGGGAAAAAGAAAACTGATGGGAACTGAGGCATCTAGTGGCAAAGAAGTTTCAGAAATGGTAAAGTAGGAAAGATTTTGCCATGCCCAAATGTTTGTTCCACGTGAAGTTATTTGTGCCAGGCAGAATAAAGATGGATTTTCAGGTGCTAACACTGGCAGTAGTTGAAAGAACTGGCCATTAGGAAATTCCTAGCACATTTTTGAGCTAACACATTTCACCTCTGACCTTTTTGAGCATATACTCTAAACTCTCACAGTGTTGCCTTCACAGGTACAAGTTTCAAGCCATAATTGCAATTTAAAGCTGGAAGCGTGCACACTGTTGATTGCAGGTGAGGTGCCTTTTGCTGGCCGTCTGCACTTCAGAGCTTTTTGTTTGCCCAGTGGGGTGCATTCTCCAGGTACAAGTATCACATGAAATCCTAGTAGAAAATTATATGGATGACAGAAAGGACTAAATTACTGAGGAATGTGCTATGTAAAAGGAGGAAAAATGGAAAGAAAAATGCCACCAAAAATATCACACAAAGTTTCTCCAACAGTAAGAACTGTCTCAAACCCTGTAGTTATTCTTTCCAAAGACTAAAAGGTGCTTTGACCTTGTCTTCAAAGGTAAACCCCAGAGCATCTTGTAGCAAACCACTGTGTTTCTCTCTCTGGATAATTTTTTTGACTGGAGAGCAAAAAAACATAAAAGCTGCCGCTCTGGCCTAACATACCTTTGGAATGGGTGCAGAATAGGGACATAAAAAAGTAGTAAAAAGAATTATGTTATTAGATACAGAATCAAAGAGAGTAAAGCAAGGAAATAAAGTTTGAATACTGTTAAAAAACAAGTGGAAAAAACAAGGGGATAGCCAAGTCACCTTTGTTTGACAGAAACTCCACTCAACTGTTTTCTTTTTTGAAGGGAAGGAAAGGAAAGGAAGAATAGGAGTTTGTTTGTGTATTTTTTTTCCCAAGTGAAACTGCAAGTGGAAATTTGAGATAAAAATACCATAAGTGGATTTTAGCTCTGACAGAAAGGTTAATGATCCAGCACTTGGAAGTATGCCAGGACACATTAGTGACCATAAGAAGTCATAAATTTGGTTTTAAATTAAAGTGAAAGAAGCCCTGTAGTACAGCATCTCTTGTCATCCTGGTGAAACATTGGCTATGTGATGAGTTGGGAACAATAAAACCTTTTATTCAACAACATCTTTTCTGATTGGACCTGAGATGTATCTGGAGATCACCCAGATCCCAACAGCAATCCTATTTCAGTTCCAATATTGTGTCATTATTGTAATTTTCTTTTTGGTTTTATTCAGCACTCGACAGAGATAGTAAAGGACCTCCTGTTCTGCCATGAGCTGTGTTAAATTCAATAGTGAACTCATTTGTGATGGGGACAGAGAAAAAGGACGAAGGCAAATAACCATATTGCAAGATAGACACTGCAGCATTAGTTGGAAAATTTGGAAAGGGAAAAACTCACCTAGATTTATGGAGAGGAGAGGAGAGGAGAGGAGAGGAGAAGAGAATGCTGTCATCCCAGCTGTAAGTGATATGGCTGTTCACAAAAATAAAAAGGTAAAGAGCTGAAAAATGCCAGTGAAACAACCATTACATCTAGAGCAAGTAAGGGAAGAATATATAATAGGCTGACAGACCAGACAGGATAAATGAATCAGTCAATCACTAAAATTAAAAGAAGAGCAAAACCCAAAGAACTCTGTCAGTTTAACATAGCTTTTAAAGTGTCTAGCTTGACAGAACCTTAGGAGAAAAAGATTATTTCAGTAAGAAATACTGACGACCCTTCCTGCTGTACAAGGAATCCTACAAGGAGGCCTGGGCAGGTTGGAGATGGGAGGGAGCTCTGAAAAGATCTGGGAATGACATAAAGAAAGGAGCAGGTTTAGAAGAAAAACTGGCCTGAAAATCCCAAACCAGAACATTACAGTACAGATAGATAGTTCTGAAGAAAAACAGGAACTGATTTCATTAAATACGCACTCAGCCTATGATAAGCAGGGCATTGCTTGGGCAAACTGTGCATGACCAAAACCTTTTCAAGAACAACTATATTCATCAGTTATCTCTGTTTATATTCACTGTAAATATATTTTCCTGATGTATGTCACAATAATAGTTCCTCACTATTAGTGAATAGTTTTTACTTTCACTGGATTTACTTTTCTTTAAGCGCATTGGCTTCATCAGTGGGCCTCCCAAATTGCCTCGGTCTGCATGAGATCAGCACATACCAGCCCAATGTAAAGGAATATATTTCTAATACAACCACTGCAAACACAATTATGTTTTACTCCTACTTCCAAATTCCTTGAGCTCCTTTGTGTAATTTCTGATTTCTGAACCCTTCCAAAATTACTTTCATTCCTTCCATAATTTCATTGGAACTCATCAGCGCTTGTGGCAGAGCACAACAACATATATTCTCTGAGCCATGGAGAACACAACCACCTCATATCCATATAAAAGCCCTGAGCAGTCTACCCCAGGTCCCTGCAAAGCCCTTAGGTGAATTTTGTCCAGAAGAGTTGGCTTTAGGTTATGGGACTGAATCCCAATGATTCTGGCTATCAAAAAAACAGAGCTTTGGTTTCCTGAACAGATTTTTCTCATCTTGGTAACTACTTGCTTTCTGGTCCCATTTTAAGCTCTCACGTAAATACCCTTTGGGACCACAATTCCCAGCACCTGCCCATGATGCCGTGTGAGGTGCAACTAGGGGTCAGGCTGGCACAGGGGCCATAGTGAAGGATGGTTCTGGGGTTCAGCAATACCTGAGCACAGTGAGTTGACTCGCTCTCCAACTACCATTACTTTCCTCAGCTTCCCAGATCTGTGGCTGCTCTATTCCCTGACTGGTGGCTAAATGCTACAGCTGCCCATCAGAATCACAGCACAGGGTTAATGGTTACATTCACAGCAAGAGCCTTTTCCTCAGCTCACAGCAAAACTGATGTGTCCTGGAGAACTGGTGTTGTATTCCTTCAAGCTTTAAATCCACCCTGACTTCACTAGAAAATTTGACTGAACGAGCATTGCAACTCAGGAGTTTCAGTGTCAGCTTCAAGAGTCAGGGGAATTGAAGGAAATGCTCAGATTCATTTTAGTGGCCCATAGACAGTAAATTATTATTTCTGTGATCATATCATATAGACTTTCCTAGCTTATAAACAAGAGCCATTTATGTGGGTGTTGGGGGTTACACTTTTTTTTGTTTTTTTTTTTTTTCGTTTCTTAGCTGTTAGAATTTTTCCCATTTAGCTGAGAGAAAAGCCTGATGGCTGGTACATCATCGGTACTTTAAAAGACAAAAGCATCGGCTGAGCCCCGGGGGCAATGGGAAGGGGAGCGGTTTTTGTCTTTGGGTCCTTCTGGGAGGGCAACACTGACACTCTCGGAGCTGTTTCTGCTGGGAGACGAGGTTGTTGCCATCGTCCAGACGGAGCGGCTGTTTCTTCTGCTTCTGCTTCTTCCTCTCCGTTTGTGGCCTCCACTCCCCTGTCCTGCTGGACGTGCTGCAGCCCAGCTGCCAACGCGGAGCTGCTGATCCATCTCCTCCACCGGCCCGGGACTCTCTGCTCATCCCTGCCATTCCAGCGAGGTGTTTCTCCTCAGAGCCCTGCAGGAGCTCCGGACTGAGTGCCAGCTGAGGGGTTTGTGAGGCACTGCCTCTCCTCCACATTTTTTTTCCCGTCTCGGCCGAGACGGGATCCCTGTTCTGTTCCGTTGTTAATACTGTAGTTATTGTTGTTGGTTTACCTTAATATATATATATATATATTAGTAAAGAACTGTTATTCCTATCCCCATATCTCTGCCTGAGAACTCCGTGTTTTCGAGATATAATAATTCGGAGAAAGAGGGTGGGGGGCTTACAATTTTTTTCTGCCTTCCCTGACAGATAACTGTCTCTAAAACCGGGACAGTGGGAAAGACCAAATATTTTATGTGTTTCTCTACATATATCTAGCCGTACAATAATGATAGTTGCTATGCTCTGCCTCTGAAATGAACTGAATATTCAAACAATATCATTTTAGTCTTCATTTTTGACTGAGTTCCAGTTAATTAATCTTCTTCCATTCCTCATTGCTCCTCGGCACTGAGAAAACCTATGCACAACAGTATTTGTATTTTAAAGATACAGGAAACTGTGAAAGAACAGCATGAATAAGGAAGAGCTACACAAGAAAGATTTCACTGTTTCTTGAGGAAAGGAGGCTCAGGGATGACCTTGTCATTCTCTACAACTGCCTGAAAGGAGTAGGGTGTAGCCAGGTGGGGTAACTGGCAACAGGATGAGAGGACTCAGCCTCCAGAGGTCCATGGGAAGTTCAGGTTGGACATTAGGAGGAATTTCTTCACAGAAAGAGTGATTAGACATTGGAATGGACTCCCCAGTAAGGTGGTGGATTCACCGTCCTTGGAGGAGTTTAAGGAAAGGCTGTACATGGCACTCAGTGCCCGTGGTTTAATTGACATGGTAGTGTTTGGTCATAGGTCGGACTCAATGATCTCAGAGGTCTTTTTCAACCCTACAGATTGTGTGATTCTGTGAAAGGGTGGTCACACCCTTTGTTACAAAGACAGGAGTAAATCTGGTAGATACTTGTCAATATAATGTAGAAAATAAGCTGTATCTAAGTAAAGCACCAGGAAAAAAATAACAAAAAATATTCATGCAAATACAATGAACTTGTGCATAGTTTTAACTTAAATGTTGTTTTGGTGAGAAGGAAGAAAGCTGAGTTCATGGTAAAAGGCATGGAAAATGTGAGCCTTTACTGGATGAGATGGCAACTAGTGGTCTTCCGAATTACTTTGCCATCACAGACCCACCTCTTTGGGGCTGGGCCATTGGATATCCACCAGCCCACAATTGTGCTTTCTAAACAGCCCTCCTGAAGTGGGTGCTGGCACAAAATAAGCACAAGCTTCAGTCTTTTCTCTTATTTGTAAATGGCAGAAGCAACAGGAAATACCAAAGGCCTATTCTCCTTTTGAAGAAATACCTCACTGAGGAGATGCCAGGCACTGTGAAGTGGTTTGAAAAGAGGTAGAAAAAAACTGCAGAGGCACAGCTGCTTTCTCACTGCCAGAACAAGGTGGAAGGTCTTTGTATAACTGTTTTTAAATGGCTATACACATAAACTATGAATAAATTAGGAATCGTTTAGCAACAAACTAACCAGGAGATGCTCAGAAAGACTTTATTTAAAAAGCCCATGAATATGGCACTCCAAAAATGAAAAATCCATTGTTATAACTTTCTGAAAACCCAGTTGAAACACAGTCCTAAATATAAGTGCTCATTGTTAACTTAAAAAAAGCCCAACCCAAACACCACCTAAATGAGAATAGCAGAGATTTTGGGACCCCAGTTCTCACTCACACTACCCCATCTGGCTAGAACTGGATGGAGGTGTCAAATGTGAAGAATCAAGGTGGAAACAGGAAAGGACATTTTCCAGAAGCTGCTAGTGACAGTGGCACTTAATCTGTAGGCATTAAGAACTTATATATGGTTTTTATGAGGTCTGAAAACTCTGAAAAGCTGGAACTTCTAAGGGGCAGGGGTAGCTCTTTAGCATCTGCGCCACTGTTTGTTTCAGACTGAGCATGCAGAAACTGAGCCCTCCTAAATCTGTGTGCAACCCTGAAAATGCTGACTTTCACTTTTTAAACATCTGCTAATTTTCTAAAGTAATTTTTTATTTCCCAGCTCACTGTACCTGCCGAATGTACCCTGCAAGATGACTGCAGCATCTCTAGAGGAAATACCTTTTCCATCTACAGAAACAAATGCTATGGAGCAAGCAGACTGAATGGAGAGAGTTCACTTTAGACCCAGACGCACCTGCCTGAGGCATCACATCCCTGACATTCAGCTTTCACTGCCTGTGGCTTTGCCCCTCCTGGGCTCTTATCAGCCATTCTCCATTCTCATATTCCATATATCTGCCAACAGATGTAGCAGAATAAAGCCACATCTGCCAGATAATGTTTAAAGTTTCTGTGCTGTTTAGCACTCTTTGGCCTACAGTCTCCAAAGATTTAAACTTCTGGTTTGCCTACAGCTTCAACCAGAGCTACATGTGTGTGTGTTTCTCTAGGTGTGTGTGTCTGTGTAAGCCTTTCCCTGAAGTAATTTTCCTTGTTCCCTGTTTACAACAACCAGGCACTTCAGCACAAGCTGTTTTTGACAGGGGAATAATGTGTGTACTGTGCAGGAGTATTTAGCACAAAAGATGTTCACTTTACTGGAATTTACAGATGAAAACTCTGCCCAGAGTCCTGCCTGACTGGGGAGCCTCCTCTGATCTGCAGCAATTGCAAATGGACAAACAAATTATTTTCATTCCCCAAGACACTGTGCAGAATTTGTACAATTTCAAAGCTGGCTAGGAGGAGGAGTTTTACAAAGCCTTGAGGCAAGATACTCAGAGGTGTTGTGAAATGCCAAATGGATTTCTCAGTGGGCAAAATAAAGGTTATATTTTAATAGAGGAAAAAGATCTCAGATAATCCAGTGAGATCCAAAGGTTTCCTTTCATCGTTCCCCACTTGATGCTACCAAAACATATGTTTTGTTACATCTCTGGAGGCATGAATTAACTAACTATATTTGGGCTTCTATTGTTTTTCTTCTCTTCAGCACTCACTGTCATAGAGATGTCTCAATTCTCACAAAGGAAAGAATGTTTTTACTGATAAAATTCCCCTAGGAACTACAGAAGTAGCATTCAATTTAGCCAAAAATTATGCAGGCATATTATCAAATTATTAGTTATTTGGACAATGATGAATCTACACATAATCGGGGTTTTTTTTTTGCTTGTTGGGTTTTTGTTTTTCTTTTCCTTTTTTGGCTTTCAAGAAGCAAATCCTATTTCCCTTTAGGCTTCTCTGCAGGGCATAAGAAGATCTGTCTTCTGTCCCTACCCCACAGCATACTCATCCCTATTCTGGAAGCTGTCACTCTGCTGGCCATGTGAGACAACAGCTATGGAACCAGCGTTGCTGGGCTGTGAACAGACAATGTTTTCTATTTGTATTAGTGGTGCTAAGGAAATGTTAGTATTTTTGTGATAAGGTAAGTTCTTAGTAATGAAAGAAATCGTGTGGCAGGCATGAACATTGATGTGCCATTAATCCATTAAATAGGCAAACTGAAGAGACAGTTCAGCATCCGGTGCCTCACTATTCCTTGCTCTGCCAGAGCAGATTTCTGTCCTATTTGAAGGAAGTTATATCTATTCCCAAAGATAATGCAATTGCTTGATTTTCTGTCTCTCTGTGCCCCAGCTTGAAATTCATAAAGAAAAGATTCCCTAAAGTTATTTAATATATGTGGTTCTGAGAAAGCTGGTAATCTAATACAATAGATATTTTCTGGGTACCAAGATGTTTCTGTGGATGTGGAAAAGGATTAGATGATCTCGTTAGCTCCCTGCCAGATCATCTCCCATGATTATATGCAATCAAAACAATCTCCTAATCACTCACCCAATATTTCTCCCAAATATCCCATGTATCCTTTATTTTCCCCTATGTACTACTACTGATGGCAGAGAGGGGTGACTTTCTTGTTTTTTTAAGGTGTGAGCTCAAAGAAAAGGAGATGTTTTTCATTTAACACAAGCTGTTTTACCAGCTCTTTGTGGTTCCACTTTTGCAAATTGTGAGTCATTGTGTTGTCAGTTCTCTTGCTCTTCGGGCTGATTTCACCTTTAGTCTTCACAAATTTACATATGGAGGATTTGAATCTTAGCTCCAGCTGCAGCATTAAATTCCTCTATAGCCATTAGCATATCTCTAAGGCATCCCATCTCTGCTATCGTTGTCCCCTAAACAGCCGCTCCCATTTCTTTATTCACTTCGTCTCCTGTTCACTGCTGACCGGCTTAGAAATGATGTTCCTATGCCCCTAAACAGTGGTTTCTAGTGAGAAACATAATGCATAGACTTGTATTTATTTATTTATGGATCCACATATTAATCTATCTTCCATACCATAATTCAGACTTAATGTAGTATATCACAGTTTGTCCTACCTCATAAAGAAGAACCCCAGTGCTGCAAATGGTTCCTGTTCCCTTCCCTTTGTCTTACGCTGTCTTTCTACCCTGGGGCCTCAGTTGTACGGCCAAATTTTCCTTCTCCCTTTGCAGAAACCAGAATCCCAGGACACAGTTTGGGGTCTTGATAAGTAATAAAATGTGAATCTTGATTATGCTCTCCTTTACGTTAGTCACCAGTTTAATTATGTAATAATTTCAATAAAATCTGTCATGCTAATTTGGAGCTGGTGTAATTAAGATGAGAAAGCTCCTCTTTCTCCAGAGCTAAGTAAATTGTTATCAGAAGGCATCTGCATGCTGACATGTGTGAAGAGAGGCAGTGGTCCCAGCTCACCTTGTATTTGGCACTTGCAGGCAGCTCTTGCCTGCTTGCTGCTGCTCACATTCCCTCCCTTCAGATCTGTTTTTGTAGGCTCAGTCCCACAGTTAAATTAGAAAGTTATTACAGTTCTGCAGACAAATCATAAGATCAAACGAAAGTTGGCAAGTGCTACTTTATGCACCCTTCTTTCCATTTTCCAGTATTAACTGTGGTACCCTTGCTTTAGATGCTGTGGTAGAAAGTCAGACGGGGCACAACTGGACACTTTAGTTCCTGATTTCTTTATTTGTGCTAATTACAACAGGATGTTGCAAAACAAGTATAGTCAGAAAATATATTTATTCCAAAATCTTGTGAAATTTCCTTGAAGCTTAAAAAAAGGTATATTCAAATCTTACTAACCCTCATGCCTGTGGCTTGTGTTGTTCTTTAGGGGTTTTATTTCCTCTAAAAGGGAAAAATTTTGATAGAAGAAATAAAAATACTAAAATCTTAAGAAATGGAAATTAATTTTAGACATTCTGATGCTTAGCTCTGGTCCTATAAAAAACGTAGGCAGTTCAAATAAGCAGAATTAAACTCCAGTTTTTAAACCAAAAATTATTTGCTTTATAGGTTCTGCTCAACAGGATTGGATCACATTTTCTCCATATCCACAACTGGTCATTCTTTCTCTTCTGACTTCCAAGAGAAAAGCACTTTCCCAAAAAGTAGTGGCCGGTTTGTAGGTCACCCGCTTTGCTTCCCCTTTGACTTTTCTGTACAGCTTTTCGCAGTTTTCTCTGTGCTTCCTCCCTCTTGTGCCCTTTTCCCATCCTTAGTTTCTAGAGGGCATTACACTATTGTTCCTGCTCGCTTTTCAGCTATTGAGAGCTGTGTATTTTTAGCAGCCATCTCTCCTCTCATCTACTCAGAGGCAAGTGATCATGGTGGTGGGAGGGCACCACAGACAGACTGGATCGTTGTGCTTGCTAATGGCAGCTCAGCCTTTATGTCCTGAGCCTTGGGAAGGGTGGCAGAAAGGAGATTCCTGACAGCCACCCAGCAAAGCCTTCTGCCAACACCAAAACCAGTGTTCAATCAAATCAGACTATGTGCTTCATTTAAAAGCAGAAAGATTTTAAAATCGTCACACAACTGCTCTTCATTTTTTGTTCTTTTCAGGGTCTTATCAGATGTCCAGATAACAGATTCAAATTTTTTTTTTTTCTGCAGGTATGAGGAATAGAGGCCTTTTTGTTTCCTTTTGTTATAAAAAATGGTTTCTGATCTCGCATGAATGTAGAACATGAAGCACTAAGTAAAATATACAATAAAAATTTTAAAAAGACTATTGTTAAAATTAAATTTTAAAAAGGGGTATTGTTAACACTCAACCTGACTGGAATATCAAGATTTAGAGGCAGTGAACTGGTACTTGTGCTCTACATAGCTGAAATGAGAATAGGATGCTTAAAAAGTGAATTAAAAAGGTATGAAAAAAACCCATTTTTTCCACTTCACGGAATTGTAATGTCAGTATTAGAACTATTACTTTAATATGTATGGGCTGTTTATCATGAAAAAGATTCATCATTTTGTTCAAGTAGGGAAATGACCATCATTCTGTAGGTGGGACAGACTGGCTTTTCCACAGCACCTGGCTCAGACATCACCTATTCAAGATGTTAGATTACATGAATGGGCAGCTAAAGGGGCCATAATTGTACTGCAAATTAATTTCTTGCTTAAAAATGGGGCATTGCAATATGAGAGAATAATGGAGAGGACATGCAGAAGATAACACTCAAATTAAGTTGGAATAACTGTAATTAATCAGGCTGTCAAAACCTAAGCTTAATACTAACTTAATACTTAAACAAGAGCATTAGGATTTGGAATATTTTGTACATACATATATTTTTTTGTATCCTTACGTAGAAAGTGGACTCGATCTTTCATTTTTTCCTGATGAATATGTGAAAGGTTGATGTATTTCACTGCACACAGACCTTGTTTTATATAATTTGAGGTATTAGTTATGCAAGTATTTGATATGCAATGGATAACTCCAACAGGAGCGATGGTTTAGTATAGTTTAGTGTCAAGAATCTGACACACTGATAACTAAAACGGAACTGTTTAAGTTCATCATCATCATCATCATCATCATAATAGCACGATTTATAGAGAACAAAATTCGCCTTTGCTTCTGTTCCTAGTTATACTGCCATGAATCAGAAGCAGCTCCCACAAAACAAGACTGGGGGAGCAGATATTTGCTGTTAGAATGTGCAAGCCCTTAAAAGAGAACTTCAGCGCTTTTGTTACTTATATTTGAATTTTCATGACGTCATTTGATTTTCATATTTTTCTGTGTTTCTATACAGATTTAACCGAGCTCTCTGGCAAAAACACCTAATTATGAAGTTTTCTGAAACTTGTATTATTTAATTCACTGACCATCTGTTGGATAAATAGCTAATTAATAGTCTTTTTAGAGCACTATATCACTGTATGTCTCATAAAGACCTGTTTCAGTCTTTTGGGTAAATACTGAATAAATCTGGAAAAAAAAACTCGCCATCCACAAGCTATGCAGATTTCCAGTCTATTGCTCCTACAGATGATTTCAACCTTCTGCTGAAATGTACAAAGAGAATATGGATGCTATTTTAAGCAAAACAGTTTATTGGGATGGACATGAACTGAATGAGAGAAGTGCTTTTCTCCTCATTGCTGTCTTAGGCAGGCAATACCTTAAATCACTTATTCTAACCTTTTAATAAGGTTAATAAGACATGAGATCTTGCAGATTTGTGTTCTCAGTTAACCTGTACAGGCCTTACACTGAAAATCAAAAACCTCTAAATGCAAAGATGCTCCCTGCCTGCTAAACAGATACATTTCTGATGAACAGTGTCGGCTTGTGTGCACAGGGGCATTTTGTACATTACATTTTATACAATATTTGCACAGATCTGGAAGGCACTAAGCCATTTTGTCTTTCTGGGTTACAGCTGTTCCTCCATGGTTTCTGAGCTGAATATTCATTAAGTCATTCTTATCAACAAATTAATATGTGTGTTTTTTAAGAACCCACTCAGAATGCTAATTTTAGGAAGATATTTGAACGAGAAGCAAATTTTCTCTATATGCAATTTATATATCCACTTGAAAATATGGTTTCGTAATGAAATGCTGAGAGATCCTTAATTATTGCAGCTTTAGTGGCACCATTATAATACTAAAAAGAGACCATCTAAAGGATAATGCCCTTCAACAGAGATTTGCTGACTACACATCTGCTTTAGCAAATGTACACAGAATATAGTGTCAAAGCATCCTCTTGACTTAGTGCTGCTTTCCCACCCTCATGGTCTCAGTATATCTCACACATGACTGACAAGTGTATCTGCAAAATAATAAATTGTGTGAGGGAAAAAATGTCTGCTAGTTAGTGTTTCTGCTGATCTATTAATTCATTTTACCTCTTATGTGATATCACCGTTATGTCTAAGCACGTTTTATGACAAGGCTCACTGAAGTGAAAATCAAGCCCATGAATTGTTTAATATGAGCTAATGAAAACCAGATATAAAATGCTTTCACAACTGGTTTAAAGCTTTAATTGTCAAGCTGATGTAAATTCAGAGTAAAGCAATGCTGAAAATGGGATTGCTTTGTGACAATTGGTTTTAATTAAATAGTCATATAAAGATCTCTGTCCTGCAAGATACTGAGTGAAATAAAGAGTTTCCAAAGTAAAAGTTGAAATTGATGGAGTGTGAAAATGGCAAGTACATTATCATTTTTCCTTCTGCCTTGCACTTCAGCTATTAGGTGCTGATGAATGTATCTTAAATAATCAGTTTTGTTACAATGGAACTTATTTTGGCTTGACAACAAATGCTTTTTCACTATACAACCTGTAAACCCAAACAAACTGTGCCTGACTAATTTCATGTTTGAGCCTCTCCCATTGCTATGCTGAAGTAATGCTTGTAGTGCCAAGTCATGGGCTTGGGGTGTTTGTTCATCCCTTGACTTGTCATATTCCTACTGGGGCAGAATATGCCCACAGACAAATATCAGTATGATTTCTGTGAGGTGCTTTGAGTTCCCACACAGATGGCATTTAAGAAGTAAAAAAAAAAATACAAGAAAAAGTGCATAACACTATTCCCCCTAGCGATGTTCCAGAAATGCTGAAGATCTGAGAAAAGTATTTTGCATTTTTTCCCTCTCTCTGCATCTATGACTTTGCATCTTACATAACAATCCTGGGAAGGAGTGGCTATGATATTGTGTAGAGTTTGTTCTTCACTAGTTTTTTTTTCTTATACTGCTGTCATATGCCTCAGTGGGTATTTAATATTCAGATTTGATAAGGCTTCCCACCCACCCTGCTCTCATCTTGAATTAGTGAAACTAGTCAACCTGTGGATGCTGTAAGGGAGGATCAAGCCCTATATTCCTAAAAACACCATGCTGAATGACACCTGTTTTTAAGACTATTTAAATTCCACACAGCCTACAAGAATTGAGAGACTTATTTAAGCAGAATTCAGTGTTATGTAATAAAAGTCATGCAGACAGGAAGGAAAAAGTATCTTATTATCCTGAAGGGATTATCAAAGCTTCATATTGTGAAAGTTAAGTTTTTATTATGTGCAGAGACTTAACTAACCTCCAGGATAATGGTCTAGAGCAGAATATGTTCTGTTCCAGTAATCACCTAATTTTGGCAATCTTTCATGTTTCAACATACAATTTTAGATAAAGTAATTTTTAGATTTCTAAGATAAAAGATAATTATTTTGAGTTAAAGAAACTTTAGAAGTCATATTCATCTAAACCCTCCCTCTAAACCTGTGTCACAACAGAACTTAAGAAGAGAAGGGATCCTTCAGGGTACAAAAAAGGGAAAAATTGGACATTGATAGTCCTGGGAAGCCTGTACACATTGATCCAAACTGAAGAGACAGAAAGACTGCTCTGAACCACGCTTGACTTTCTATGAGATCTTACACCACTCTGATAAAACCTAAATGAAGTCTTCTCTTGATGGATCCTGGTCCTTTTCTGCCTACTGTCACAGCAATTGGTGCTCAGCCCAGCTAAACAGCAGGAGTCAGAGGAGGGTGCTCCACAGAGGTCTTGCAGAAGGACCTTTGCTAGTACACTCTGCTGCTTCCCACACCATGGTATCTCCATTTCTCTTGAACTCAGTTTCTTGTGCTCCTAATTTTCCCCATCCTTAGTTAAGGTTATAACTGTCCAATCTTCACTTTCAGAATACTGACAGTTCTCTTGCTTCAGGAAGCCAACACATCATGTGTCCCAGAGTTTAAACAATGTATAGCAAAAAACCACAATGTTGTTAATTTCCCTTGAGCCAGAGGACAAAACCCTAAAAAGAGCCATGTGAACTGTGGCAAGTCTGAGAGTTCTATCAGGTGCTGAGAGAACATGGTACCAGCTGGTGCTCATGGGGAGCTGTGTGGGGAGAATTTGATGTCACACGATCTCATCACTGGCCAAAAGATTGCTTAGGCTATTGCTCTCCAGGTTACATCATGATGTTGAGAAAGAGATCATCACAAATGGTGAGAGGAAAGTTGTTTCATATTCCATTTTTGCAAAATGTTTATGAAGCTGGAGAAAGTTTACACTAGGGGCTTTTAATTCAACTATCCAGCTTTGAAGGGCACTGCTGTTCCCCATGCAGGTTGTCCTTTGGCAGAAGGCAGAAGTCCTTACTGCTTTTGGTCTGACAAGAAGCTGTATTGCAGTCCCCTAGTAGCTCTTTAAGGAGTGCTGAATTCCACCCTGCTTGTTGAAATGTATGTTTTAAAATAAGTGAGAAATAATGTTTGATAGGTTCTGTTTAGCATGCATGTTCATCGATCTCAGGGGAACTTGCAAGAGAAAGGTCCATGAGGAAGGTAACAATCCATAAAAATCAGGTGTAACAGTGTGCCTAATATTTTGTGGCAGAATCAATATTTGAAGGACTTTCTGTTTTGATGCCTTTGAACGATGCCACGGAAACCTTCCTGCTGCAGGACTGATGAATGGACTCAGCAGAGGTGATCTGACAAACGGGTGAAAACAAACTCAGAATCTGGTCTCCCTGAACAAGACTGACTTTAATCGTTACATTCATGAAGATAAAGTAACTACAGGGAATCCAGCTTTACCTAGCGCACTCTTGTTTCAGTTGACTCTTCATATATTGGATATGTCCTTTAGCCCACAAATATCAACATTTTCTTTGGAAAATTTTCTCTTAACGAGCTGACTTGTTTGGAGATGCAAAAAATTTTACAATTAGTAGCTACTTCTGAAATGGCAAAACATCCTGCACAACATGGACCTTTCTGTTCTTGCCAGGTTCATTGTCACTTTCCTCTTGCGTGTGTGGGTTTGAGTAAAAAAAAAAAAAAACCAAACAAAAAACCCACACCAGAATTCACCACAATTTTTTAAAGAGAAAGTTAATTTTGGGTCTTCCTCATATATCTTCATCATGCTTGACATAATTATCAGGCCAACTAAAGCAAACTCTTTGTGTCACTCATCCTGAAGCACAAGTGCATATGTTCTGTCTCATTATTTCTCAATTTTTTAAATAAAAACATTAAACAGAAGAACAAGCTACAGGATACAGGTGAATGGATGAAGGACCCAGTCTTCAGAATTTGTTTCCCCATAGGTCTCTGTAATCTATATTATTTTGTGAACTACTCAGCACTTACACTTGAGTGTGACTGGCTTTCTCCTGTCTACCCTTCACACATTGTGTTTTCTCTCAGTTTAGCATAGTCAGTCTTCTCAGTACAGTGGAGCACCCACAGGGGTAAATCCCTGGTCTTGGCAGGTAGCAGCACTTCTGATGTCAATACCTGGTGGCTCCTGCCTCAGCTCTTCCTGGGTAACCTTCCTGGGAGAGCACAGGCTGTGAAAGCCAGTCACCTTTCCCCACCAGATGGCAATGCGACGGCAAGAGGCCTTCTTCATCTGCTAGGAGGGGAGCAAACAGAACTTTCCTTGCTGCAAGTCATTTCTATGTGGAAATTCAATCTGTTGCAAGTAATTTCTGAGCTGTTTCAATCTCTTGGAAGATGGATGTGCTTGGAAGGGTGTTTTTACCTACTTCTTTTCTTATCATCTCTTTTATGTCCTTTTATTCAGTCTCTTGAATTTTTTTCGACATTATCTATTCATGTTTACAGCTAGAATGTTATTTTCTATATTAAAGCAGGCTTTTCTTCTCCACTTTTCATTGCATTCATCCATAGCAAATAATAATAATACTTATCATGTACATAAGGCCCAACATCTTCAAAGCACTGTGAAAAGTATCCTCACTTCTGTAAGGTAGGTAAGTAGAGTTAGGGGTGCTTTACTGAGAAGGCAAGTGAAGCAGCTGGGTAAGTAATGTCACTCAGGACAGAACAAATTTTAGCAGCAACCATGACTCAGAAGTTCTTTCCAATCTTAAGTGTTGACCATTAGACAAGACAACTCTGCTGCTGTATTTATTATTATTATTTATTAATTAGCTGTTTCTCTTTGTTCTCTTTCAAATGCCCAAACCCAGGTTTTGTCTTTGTTTTGAAAGTGCATTTCTTATTTCAATTCATCTCAGAATATGACAGGATTTCCCCCCCTACTTGTATTTCAAAGCAGAATTCTTTTGCTGCTCAACTAAAGCAAGGTTTTTCTTACTGGTACCTCTTATTGTAGTTCAAAGCAGGTTTTTTTGACTTCTTGTAGTTCAAAGCAGTGGTCTTTCTCTTGTAGTCTAAAACTAGAGTTCTTTTTAGCTCAACCCTAGATAATTTGCTCATCTCAGTGAATTAGATATGCTATACATAAGTATTCCAGACATTAACTCTTTCCTTCAATACCAAGAAAAATCACTGAAGTCAGCCTCAAAATCTTACTGCTTCCCATCATCTCCTTTGGCTGCCCATTTCTCTCATGATCCTTGGTATTTTCAGTTTCATATCTGAGACAGATGATGTATTCAGTACAGATATACACATGCACAGTGCTCAGACCCAAATGGAACTTCTGTATTTCTTTTGGGCTGAGGGGAATGCTTGTTTTAAAACACTAACATGACTAGAAATATTTCACACAGCCGTCTGTATTTCTGAAAAGATATTCATGGCTTTTTTCCTGTTTTCCAAAGTGCAGAGGAGTTACTTGTTGTTTCTTTCCCTCTGTCCTGACACTCCAGAACAACAGCCTCATGGCTACAGCCCAAGTACACAAGCAGTGCAGTGAATTCAGTTACACAGCACACAGGACGCTGCCTAATAAATATCGTACTTTGACAAGCGGGCCTTTTCCTCTCACTCTTCTGTGCTGTCAGCATTTTTCTGTACATAGATTATATGCCAAAAAAAATCTAATCCAGACAAACATTATTTTTTAAATAACATTTCATGAAACACCTCTCATTGGGTATTCTGGGACAACATAAAATTATTAAGTGCAATTTGGAGGCTTTAGCTCGCTTCACTGATCAGTTTGTAACCCTTACTTATCCTACATTTCAAAAGTCTCTCTGTGGCATGTCACTGGAAAAGATCTGTGCTGACAGAATTCCATAATACATTATAATGCAGTACTGAAAAGGAAACAGAAATAACTGGGAAATGTATTTTTAAAACTATACAGCTCTTTGGAGAGAGGAATGAAACTAGAAGGACTACACAATGGGGTCCCTTGAAGAGATTTTCAGCTCTGGGCTACCTCCTTGTGTGCTTGTTTCATGTAATGATTGCAGAAACTTCTTATCTCAGTGAGTCAACCTATCAAATGCTGTAAGTATGGTGTGGCTCCATCTAGCTTGAATCTATGCTGTCCTCATACAGACCATGGTCTTTGATTAATAATACATGAAGCAGTATCATTTTAAGCATAGAAGATTAAAAATCTAGAATTCTTTAAAGTGATTTACATCTCTGGCAAACTTTTATTACCTCACTGCATGTGCTGTAGTCTGAAAGAGCAAATGCTCATCTGGTCCCAAATGCCACTGTACCACTGGAAACAAGAGGCCTTAGGATTCCCCATGGTGTGACTGGGGCTTTAACTTCTCACACAATTGTCCATTGCATGTCTGCTTCTGTGCTGAAATTCCGGTCTCAACAAAGTTAATTTTTTTACCCAGTACTCCCTCTGCTCCTTTCTGAAGAAATGAAAGTATATTTCCTGTGAATTGCTAGAAGCTGTGTTAGCTTTCCTCTCTCTCTGGAGGAACGCATTATAGTCATGGGAATGAAGCTGATAATGGCTGTAGAAATAACACTTCAGCTCAAAGTTTCTTTAAGCAGTACTTTGTCTGTCACCTGAGTATTCTCAGGACTGAAAACTGTTATTCTACCTGCACTGAAAAATGTGTGTGTTTTTGAAAGCATTTCTTTCTCGCCCACAAATATGCATACACAATACATGCCTCTGCTGAGCTAAAAGCACTTCCACTTGGTGTACTCCAGTAAAAGTCCTCTCCACAAGTTTCTCCTATTTCTTCTTTATTAGTAATTTTTTTTTTTATTTTCTAGACAGAGTATCTCAGAAATTTTATATGTGGGAGTACAAAGTCCATCTTCTTAGTCTTATGCAACAGAAAGAGGTTCCCAGAGATAGAAAAATGACAACAGAATTGCTCCATCAAGTAGCACCAATGACTCCATAGTTTCATTGTTCAGCCTTAGAACGTTCATTCAGTGGGAAGCTAAGAAATGGTGTAAAATAATTTTGCATCAAATTATCTTTGCATTAATGTATTTCTAACTCCTAAAAGAGCAGTTGGGATCATAGCACCTGCCCACAGGAAAGCCACCACTGCACACAATTGTGCATGGCAACTTAGTAGCCTCCATTAGCTGCCATGATGTTCATTCCTCTTGTAAAATATCAGGCTCTTTTACAGTAAAAAGAGACATGAGTAGATCTATTATCACTACTAAGGAATCTAGTTTGTTCCTCTGCACCTTATTTCACAGTTGTATTCTACAAAAAACGAGCCAATTTTCTGTCACATATCCAGAATCTGTATTTTAACCAGCGTAGGTGTGTCTTGCCAAATACAATACACAAAACAAGATAAATAAAATGTAAAACAAGATTAGGATCACACTAGGAGTAGAATTAGATCTAGGGAGTTTACATGGAGTTTTATTTGTTGTAACATACCTGCTAAAGAGACTGAAATTTCCCACTGCTCTTTATGGTTCTGTCCTTTGAGCTATGTTTGTTAAAGGCTGAGGATATCCACACCGACAGGATCCAAACTTCACAAACCTAATAGCTCACCAGGAAATAAATGAGGCCTTGTTTTCTGACAGCTCTCTGCAAGGTGTCCTGAGCATCAGTGTTAACTACAGTTCCCACAGTGATATCCCCTAGTCACTGTGGAAACCTTTTTTCCAGCTTCAGGGTATCAGCGCCTCAACTACTGAGAGACAGTGGGAGCAGCCAGGGAACTGGCATTAGTTGGATTACAGAAAGGGTAGGGTGGACACTCTGCTTACCCTACTGCCAGGAAACAGTCCTGTTCTCCTCCCTGACTACTCTGGGTAGCTCTCAATGAAATGCTTGCAAAAGTATGTCTGAATGACTCATTTGCAAGAAATAATTTATCACATTGATTTAGTCTCATTTCCTGTTTGTAGGACTGTCCATATGCAAGTCACGATTTCCTCAAATTTATTCATTGCCCAAAGTTAATTTTGTAGACTGAATATGAACTGTTTTCTACATTTGGTCTCCCTGGCTCCAGAACAATTGACAAATAACTGTAGGAGATCAAATCTACCACGTAGCCTCACTACTGTTTCTTGACTGTGTGAAAGTAGTGTTGGATGTGAAAGCTGCATAAAGGGAGTTCAGTAGGTGTCTTGAATCATAGTGCAGACATAAGAACAGAATTGCTTCAGGTTTCACATCCTGTCTAAATGACCACAGGCTGGCATGCACAGGATCAGTGTGAATTCCAGTCAATGGCATCACTAAAGATTGCTGCCTGTGCTCATTTCCGTGACTGACATGCCTAAGCAAATCTTTCACCAGCATAGATCAAAGCTGAGCCACTTAGTCCGACTTGTTCGTCTCCTTGCTGAGATTTTTTTTTCACAGTAAACTATGGAGCATCTTTTTAAAACACCATTATATAACTTTCTTTCTGTGACTGACTCATCTTTCCATTATGTCACTGTTATATCAGTAAATGCACAGAAGATGTTCCTGATTTAAACAAACAAGCAAGAGGGCAATCAGTCCCTACATACTCAAGCAAACAATCTAGAAACTGAATTATAGATAGCCCTAAAGAAAATGTATGAGTGTGTTCAAGCTGATTTGTTGACTCAGTTCTATAAACACCTCTTGGATTTTAATCCACACTTCACTGTTTTCTGGTTTTATGCATCATTCTATTTTTTTACAATTCATCTTTTGTGTTAGATTTCTTCATGTATTTTGTCATTCAGAGGCTTATGAATACAGCATATTTCAAGATGTGGATGTGATATATATCTGTTTTTCTCAGGAAAAATAAATAAGCATAAAAAAATGCATAAAGAGTGAAGAATATCTAAACCCCAGCATGAAACAGCAGCATCTGAAATAACAAAAGCAACACTTGCTATTCATATCTGAACCAACCCCTCATTTCCCATTGAACTTTACTGAGGCATCTGATTTTATCTGGGCCAAATCTGTCCCTTTTGTTCTCCTGCACTTTCTTTGGTGTACATTTCCACTGTGGGATTGGTCTGACGAAACTTCTTGCCTCTTCCATCCTCACTACAATCAAGTTACAGTTGCCAGCGAGAGTCTATCAAAGGATTTAAATGGCTCATGTAATTGCTTCCTTTACTTCACAATCTTCCTAACCTTCAAAACATAAAAAAACCCTAGAGTTTTTGTTTTCAGAGGAAAAATGGGACATGCAGTCTTTCTAAATGGTGAACAGCATCTCAGCTAATCTACTCCTAAGATTATCAACCCCAAGTACAGACCCGGGAGAAAAAAAAGAACAACAGATAGAAAAGAAAGCAGTTTCAGAGTGGTAACTTACAAAGAAACAGGTGGCCGTTTCTAACAAAAAAAACCACCACAAAAAAGTAAGTAGTATTTTGTACCAGGTACAACTGTCATAGATATATGAATGAGAAAATTAGTTTGCATGAAATGTTTACCTATTTTTCTTTAGTTTGTATGGCTGTACTTTCTTCCCCAAATAAATAGTCCCTCAGACCTTCCTTCCTCCTTCTATCTTTATGTCCATCCAAACAAACCAACAAATGTTTGAACTAGCAAACAAATATTAGTAAATTGTTGCTGCTCCCCAGAACACAAGGTATACACCACTGCACATGAAGTCAGAGCAAATGGCCTGAATAAAAAACACATAGCAACCCACTGAATCAGAATTTAGCCTCTTTCACACTGCTTTGTACCAGCACAGCAGAACAATAAGATCTCTTATCTGTACAGCATGCCTAACTCTATTGGATTGGTGACTTACCCAATTACCTTTGTATGCGCTGGATTTTCATGCATATAGATATTTTCTGGCCTGATCATAATTATTTCATTTAGTTCTACAAATCAATTTAGGCTATACATTGTTTTATCTAAAATGTTCTAGATACGGAGGCAGACATTTGAACCACTAATTGATTAACCAAATTCCTAGGTATTGCATCACAAATTTATAATTGCAAATTGAAGGCTTCCTTCCTTCCTTCCTTCCTTCCTTCCGCACTTCCTTCCGCACTTCCTTCCGCACTTCTGCATTTCCTTCCGCACTTCTTTCCGCACTTCCGCACTTCCTTCCGCACTTCCTTCCTTCTGCACTTCCTTCCTTCCTTTTGAAGTCAGTTTGGTAGCCAGGCTTCATTAAACCCCTGAAATAAGTGCCTTTGACAAGATCTCAACTAATTCTTCTGGTTCCTGGACCTTTCCTTGGAAGAGAGGAACACAGTGTCATTGTGGTTCTGTGGTTCATACTTAAACTCTCCTCTTTTTTTTTTTTTTGTATTTTTGATCCATGTCACTTTTATCTAGCACCCATCCTACAAGTGTGACAAGCAGCTGAAACTAGGCTGTCGTTGGTTTCCAAATATATATCACTGTGTTAACACTTCCAAATAAGCACTGATCTCCCAGTGAAGAGACGAATTCAGCTGATAACATTTTACGAGACCCATTCCATTAAATTCATTGCAGGATCCATTTTAGACACATATGAATTTAAGGTTAGCTGGTTCTTCCTTCTACCAAGGCAAGTTTGCCTCTTACACTTCATTTCCATTCCTTCTCAGGCATCTCAAGAAAAAGGTCTTTTAGCACATTTCAAGGGAAACTCCTCCCTTCTTATGGGAAGTGATATTTAGTTTGAATTCTCTCAATTTTAAATTTAAATTCTTTTCCATCCAGTGTCACACTAACAAACCTGCCTACTCTCTCTTGTCAGTGTTCAGGATCAGAATTTGGAGGCTGTTTGGAAGTTCTTTAGGACACATCTCTCACTGAACAAGGAAATGCTGGGTCCCCACTCAACTCTGTAATGGCTATTGGCTACTTCCTGGCACGTCATAAGGAAAAGGCTAGTATAGGAACATGTAAACATCATTCATGCTTGTTTTTTCTGAAGACTGTGAGCAACTCAGTCATGTCCTTCCAGACTGCATGCAGTCAACTCACAGTCTTTGATATACTGATACACTTTGCAAGCACTGAGGCAAAGCAGCAACACCATTCTGAAACCAATGGCCCTATCAGGCCTATTTAAAATCTACAAGAGAAGAGGACATCAGGAACAAAGGAAATACATAAAGTGCAAGGGAGGACAGTACTCAGATGAAGATTTGTTAACTTTTTTTCCTAGTTTGAATGTAATTTTGTAATTTCCTGCTCACAGTTCTACTCTCTGTTTTTCTTATTTCTTTCCTCAGTAGTGTTCAAAGCTCCTTCCAAGCTGGAGAGTTTGCAGCCAATTTCAGTCCTTTTGACTGCACTCATATCCAAATCAATTTGAATTATTGCTGGCTTTTTCTATTCAAGAAAGGTTATGCATGACCAGTCTGCAGTTTCTAGGACAAAAGTCAAGCCAGCTGCCCACGGGCTTCTCATATTGCTTGCTGTTTGTATTTGAAATCTCACAGAAAAGGAAAATCATTTTTTGCAGAGTGCATCTGGGAACAATTGATAGAGTTCATGAGACCAACAGAAACTTGAGGTGTATTTAAGCAGGTTTTGGTACTCTATAACAAAAGCCTGACCCAAGGCCTACTGAAGTAAATGGAAAAACATTCCCACCGATTCCTGTGGTCTCTTTGGATCAGTCTAGTTAGTTTAAGCCAAAGGACACAGTAAGGAACTTCTGTAATTAGCAATACCTGACTACCTCACTGGTGACATAGCCGGTGCTCTGGGGGCAGCACATGTACTGTCTGCTTTCCAGCAGCCTCAGAGCAGGAGCATGGAAAATTCATTTCATGTAGCTAACTTAAAGTTATCTTAAAGCTTTACTGCAGGTCTTCTGAGTTTGTGGCTTTGGAGCTTCTATGTGTACCTAAAGTGATCAGGGATGCAAGTTAAGCACAGGCTATGGCCCCTTCTGTGCATATGAGATTTGTACCCATACGCTGCACAGAATGAAACATCAAGGGCTAAAAGAGGATAATTCATCAAGGACAATAATCAAAATGCTGAGTTTATACCCCAGGTTTGTGCCACAGAAACCCCATTTGGTGTGTTCCTTATTGTAACCTTTTTTTTTTCTTCCATGTGAATTTCCTGGCCCTGAACCAGGTTGGTGCTCAATCTAAAGTAACCACCTGTGCTGGTTTGACCTTAGTTGGTATTGGAAAAGAAGGAAGTAAAACATTCCCAGAAATGGTTCTCCTGAGAGAGACGCTTGGGAGTTTCAGAGATAGCCAGTGACTGTCCAGTTCTGAGAACTGACAGCTCTGTAAGCTATTCAGAGCTAAGTTCCATCCCCGTGAATACCATTGTGAAGCCCGGGAAACTCTGAACTCGCTTTCTTGGGTTTCCGGCGGCTGAAGGTGACAGAGCTGTGAGTG
>VWYI01022644.1:141885-167861 GCA_013399455.1 Anthoscopus minutus
ACATATCTCCAGAGTGTTGAAAAAGAAGACTCTTTGCCCTATGTGAAACAGAGAAAGATTGCTGTAGAAGTGATAGCTGATTTTAAAAATCCCAGATTTCGTTTTTGTGTTGTCAAGTGGAAAAGAGATGAGTGGGTGAGGGAGGGAAGTGTTCTCGAGGTTTCATTTGGACTTTTCCTTGTTATTTCCTTTTTAGTTTGTTTTGTTAATAAATTTCCCTTATAGTCTTAAGTTTAAGCCTGCGTTTTCCTTTCCTCTAAAATCATATCTCACAACAGAACATGGGTGGGCTAGTGGGTTTTGGCTAGCTCTAAACCCACAACACCACCACACAGGTAAGCAGTTTCTGGTGCATTGCACATCATCTAGGATTGCTATCAAGTCTTCTCATAAAATATCCTGTGCCCTACTCTCTTTCACTGTTTCCAGAGTGTATCTGTGTCATTCTGTGGAAAGTCATGGAATTTTTTCTAGTTAATGCTAATAAGAACATCTGGCCAACACAATTAGACCTCATTTTATATAACTTTTAAAAAATATACTATGTATTCCTACATAATATATGCAGTTTAAAAAACAAAAGTGATGGCTTTATAATAAAAAACACAATGAGAAAATTAAGACATATAGGCAAGTGCTAAAAGCTAGATCTTCAGCTGAGACTTGGAAGAAAATTGAGAGTTTATGAGTCAAAGAGCTATACAGAATCAGTTTCAGATGTCAGGAACTTCACAAAGAAAGCACATCAGTAACCACAAGTTGTGAGTTGTATAGAGACAGAGAAAATTCAGCTATGAGTATGAAAAATAAGGATGATGACTGAGAAAGAAAAAACCCAATAAAATATCACAGGACAAGTTTTGTGTAGCACTCAAGTAATACTAAGTCCAAGTGAGAAATAAAATAGGAAGCTTACAAGAGAGGCAGGGCTGCTGTTTTGAGAAGGTGGGTAAATCCCCAGAAGCCTGAAGTTTGGGAATTCTATGGAAGAAAGAACTGAGCTAACCAAGGTAAACCTGTACCAATAACATGGCAGAGGAATCCAGCAGACATAAAATCAAGTGCAGGCAGGCTTGGGCAGTGCTCCATAATTGCAGTGTCAATAGGCTGCATGCTGTTTTCCCCAGGAAGAGGTTGCTTTGGAGCATCTATCTCTTTACAGATATCTTTGTAGCATCATTCTGTTATCACTGAACCTCCCAAGTTTAAAGATCACTATTTGTCCCTAAATATTGTATTCCAAAGGTACGGATGTAGGAACAGAGGCACAGAATCAGATCCTTGCATCGCTTATTTGCTTACTTGTAGAGTGATGGAGAAACAATGCTCATGCATTGATTAAAATCGCTGCTTCTCTGCAGATTTGCCATTCAAACAGGTGAGCTGTCTCTCTCAGTCCACAGTGCTGTGAATGACCAAAATGTCCAATAAAAAGAGTATTTGCACATAATTTTTCGTTTAGTATTACCCCTGGGCCTGATCAGAAGGATTGAAAATGCTGGGCTTTTTCTATCAGCAGTAAGGGCACTTAGGAAGTGAGAGCTCCACTTTCCCTCAAATAGGCAAGAAACCATGGTGGTACATTTGAAATTATCCCTGGCTGTCCCTTTTCAATTAAAGCTGGTCATAGCTGACCTACTCTTTATTAAATGTTAATCCATAGCTGCTTCTGAGACACCAGTGATTCAGGGTCTGGACTTGAATCCCAACCAGCTCCACACGCACAATCAGGCAATGATGCAGAAAAAACACTGTTTACCTCCATGCTAAGTCTGCTCCTCTAATTATCACCCAGTAATGTGAAGGCTCACAATTAAAAGAGAATGGAGTTATAGAAAGGACTTCTTGGTGTTTCCAGCCACTTTTTTAACCAATAATATTAAGTATAAGCTGTATCTGGTGATTTTCTGTGAAAACATTACTTTTTTTTTTTTCAGCAAGTAGTCCAGTCAGGGAAGAATTAACATTGAAATATATGAATATTTTATGTCTAAAGTGTGATAGGCACATATTTATTCACACAGAGTTTCTCACAGCTCAGCATTTATGTTGTTTGCTCTGCATTTGACATCATCTGAATAATATTAAGTTCCCAGGCATATTATACTTGACAAAACTAATTCTTTTCTACTCAATTGTGCCACAGAATTTTCAGGCTTATATCCTTCAGTTATTTCAGCATAGCAGATTTAAAAAAAATTAAATATCTTATCAATCCTTTCTACTTTTAATTCTGAGAACACAATTTTGTCTTTTTAATGCCTTTATATGAAGGCTTCTGGTCCACTCACATAATGTGTTAACTATTTATGCACAGTATTTTCTTCCCACAGTCCAAGTCCAAACTAATTTTTTATACAAGTATTTCCTATCAAAGTAAACAGCATCCTTCATAAAAATGTAATGAGACATGGTTCAGGGATGCAGACCAGGATTTTAACTTTTACTGAACTGTTAATGGAACCAGAGTTCCTTCACTTCTTTCTTCTAGTGCTTGGAATAACAAATGCTTGTCCTACACATCCTTCTCCTGTTCTTCCATTCTCACTTACTTCTCAACATTACCCAAGACTAAACACCCATCTGAAAAGAATTCTTGTCCTTGTGCCATTTGATGTTTTTTCTCCTCTATTTCCCCATATCCCTGCCCTGTTTCCTCACAGCATTTTTCATGAAGCAATGCTATTTCAAATCTAGAGGTTCTTTCCCAAGTCAAGGGCCATCAGGGTTCCCAGGCATCACTGCTGCTGAGAACAGGGACCACGTGATGATCCTCTCAGAGTAGCTGCTACTCCCTTCAACCAGCACCAGTCCATTTGAGGTGGTTTCTTTAGCTCTAAGGTTTCCCATAATGGATTGTGTGCAGAAGAGCTGGTGTCTCAACCTAATCTTTTCAGATCCTCTACTGTATCATATGTAAGTTGTCCAAAGACTTTCTTAGGCCTTGATAATGACAGAATATAATACACAATATAAATTGTTATGGGGGGCATAACTGTACCTTGGTTAACTGGCAGAGCCACTTAGGAAATAGAACAATTTGAATACAGTTTACTTATCTAGTACACATATTTATCCAAGCAATTTCACAGCAGATGACAGTCACATTCTGACAAGCCTCCTTCTTGTATTAATGTGAAAAAATAGGGCTCTTAGCTGGGCCTTGTCAGAAGTGCTTTTGTGTGCATTAATTTGATCAGAGGCTGGAGCAGAGCAGCCAAAGACAAACATCAGTGAGGAGATTCACTGTGATTTCTTCTAGTACTTAAAGTTTTTCTGAATCTCTTAAAAGTCAGAGGAATACTTTAAAATGCCACGAAATCTGACATTTTTGTTTTCACATGTGTTACTGGTAGAAGTTACTTTCCCTGTTTCAGAACGACTATGATTTCAGAGCTTTGACAGACTGACCAAGGAAGACAAGTTTTCTAAAAGCAATTACAGTCTCACATTTGTGACTGTCAGCCCAGATATTATGTAAGAGTCCAAATTCAGCTCCACTGCTATTTTTAACCCCTCTGTCATTCAAAATGCTTTATTTCATGCAGCTATTTGATTTGTCACATTAGTTGATTCAAGAATACCTATTTTTTTAAATAAAGGTGGTGATTTTGTATGTTTTCTTGCCAAATTCATACTTCCTGAGGTATAAATTTACTGTGTACCTACTTCTGCTAAACTATACAATGCTATAACCCTATTCTAACAGCAGCGCTGAATAGTTATTTAGTTACTTAAGCATCTGCTAAATGGTTGACATTATCATTAAGCTTCAGTTACTACTTTCTAACTGAAAATACAAAAAACACAGTAGATGAGTATGTAAGAGTTCTATGATCATTTTATGTGCTAGGTTAACATGAAAGCAGCAGCTAGGCATCACCTGCAAAATAGTTACAATGGCCTGTAAACCAGTAATTGCAACTACACACACATGATGATAGAGTCAGATGGAATATTAATATAAGTCACTACTTATTTGTATATGCATGCATATATCTTAAAGAAAAAGATCAGGTGTCAGTTATCAGGTTTTTGTTGTCTTTGTTTTTTTCCCTGTTTTTTTTTGGTAGGGGTAAGGACATATGAAATTTAAGAATCCAAAATAGCTCCTTGCAAGATTCATGTTGTTGCAAGAAAATTTTGGATGCAGAATATTTTGGGACACATAATACACATAGCAAAAGACATTTAAATATATGACTCTTCCCTTCCGTGTTTATGATGAAGTGAAAAACGCTGACATCAGTCTGGTTTTTGCAGTACAGATCTATTCAATTTAGCTTACACAGATGCATGTGTTGAGAGTAAAGCTCTCCTGCCTTGGCATGAAGCTGTGTCAGGGGAGTTTTAAGTCAAGTATTAGAAAAAGGTTCTTCACCCAGAGGGTGGCTGGGTGCTGGAATGGGCTTCCCAGGGAAGTAGTCACAACACCAAGACTGACAGAGTTCAAGAAATTTTTGGACAATGCTCTCACGCATGTGTGACCCTTGGGGTGTCCTGTGCCAGGCCAGGAGTTGGACTCAATGATCCTGATGGGTCACTTCCAACTCAGCATATTTTGTAATTCTGTGATTCTAAACAAGTTTTACTCCAAGCAGCTCATTGAACTAGTGGCACTGTTCTCAAGAAATGTGGAACACACTGTGACATCATTTTTACACATCATCTTCTGACTCGCATAACAGGAATCAATTTGTGTCCAACAGATCCACCTACTTATATAGGCCCGGGTGCCTGCCTGCCTCATAACACTGGTCCTGCAGGAGCTAAGAGAAGGTAGGTAGGGATGGATGGATGGATGGATGGATGGATGGATGGATGGATGGATGGATGGATGGATGGATGGATGGATGGATGGATGGATGGATGGATGGATGGATGGACGGACATCATATTTCCTGTGCAATGCAACTTTGAGATCAAGATGTCAAATATAACTACTGTTCATATTGCCACTAAAGTAGGGATCTACTTTTTAATCTCATGGCTACAAGAATTAGATTAGAAACTGCAGTTTCCATAACCAATTTTTGAATCAGCTACCATAGCTCTCTATCTGAGTAACACTGGTTACTGGGATATCCACAAATCATTTAGAATGAATGTAAGTTGTCTAGAAGTACTTTAGTTAGGTGAGTCTCTGCTCACTTTTTCATCCTTCAAAAAAGCAATATATTAAAAGGATACGCCAATAAGCTTTCATAGGAAGAAAAAAGAAGTATGGAAGAGGTATCTTGGATGTAATTTTCAAGTAAATTCTTATTTTCTGTCTCAGCTCACACAGGCTATTTTTTAAATTCTAAAAATGAACTTCTGAGAATAAAATTGTTCTCCTTGCCACTGTTACCTTGTACATCTTTCTATAATTCCACAAATGATCATGTTTGTTTGAGGGGTGTTATCATTTTTAGAACTACACAATTCATCATGGTGGTGTTATCAGATTTGAAGTAAGAGCAGAAACACTCTGTAGGATGCTCCAGAGCTAAACATTGGTACAGCAAAATGGAGGATTTCAATCAGAAGTTGTCACTAGCAGGAGAATATACTTACATTGTACAAACAACACATATCCTGTCTATAAAACAATATCTTTCTAGTATCTGCTTCCTGGCAGGCAAAAGATTTCATTTAATTAATGGAAGCCATATTCTGACAGATGAACATCAGGCACTTATTTTGCTTTTTTCTTGCAGATCTTTTCAAAACCCAGTAGCAGTTACTGTATTTATAAGTGATTTATGAAAACAAGTTCTCACAGCATTTCTTTGTTTTTTTTTTTTTTTCCTGTTAATCAAGAAAGCCTGGAAGATTTGGAGTCCTACTTCTTGCTCAGTGAATGACCAAGCCTTAGGATTGCTCCTGTTATTCTTTTGTTCAATGTGAAGTAAAGCCATTAAGTCATTCTGGTTTCTATAAATTTTTACTTTTATAATGAAGTATTATTGTACCTCCTTTATCAGCTTCAGGATGCATATATCTCATTCTCACTTCAGTTATGGCAGAATCATGACTTGTAGTCCTATAGCTTACCAGTTATGACCTCAACACAAACAGGACTCCATAAAACTACTCCATATAAATCTTTGCTGTAACCCTATGAGTTATTCTGATATGCTTTTGAACCTGATCTGTATACTTCCTTAGCAACCTCTCTTTTTTTGTTACTTCATACAGATCATTTGCTATTAAAAGCACTTTCCAGTTATAATGTTCCTCAGCTTATAACATTTTGGATCCAAACAGCTCCCAGAGCATATTAACAACTGGCTTTATTGTACAAGTGAACTACTCACAGCTACTTTCTCTTGGAGTATAGCCATATTCACAAGAAAATGCTTCCGCTGCTTAAGACTGCACTGCTATCTTAAGCAAACCTTCAAAACTGGTTGCTTACAGTAGGCACAGCTCTGAGGAAGAGGTGAGGGTAAACATCCCAGAAATAGCCCCACTAGGCAATGAGCTCATCAGTGCATTTTCATGTCACAATTTCTGCATAGGGAAGTATTTTATAATGGTGTCTTCTGAGGACACATTCATTCTCCTTTTACTCACCCATGCATTGCCTTGGTAGCAACCAAATCTCCTAAGAGACAATAAGGAGCATGGCATGGCTGCACAGCTTCTTTGCAATGCAGAGTCCTGATTCCTATGAGGTTATCATATTAAGGCAGGCTGGATTTATGGATGCAAGCAAGCATGTCCCTATGAATACCATCACCCTATTTTATAGTCTGTAGAAGCAATTTCAGCAAGAAAATGGAGGTGATCACTGGGGAGAGAATTTTTAATTTTCTTTCATCCCTAGTTCATTCCTCTAGCACCAAGTTGGAGCTTTCTGAATTTGACCCTGAATTATCTGTAGCAATCAGCCCATGTTTGAGACTGAAGAAGGTCTAGGCAGAAAATTCCAGTGCAGAACTGGAAGGTAGTCTGAAGGTAGTAGAACTGGTAGGTAGGTTTGGCTTTTTGGGAGTACCACAATGATGTGATTTGATATCATGGCATTTCTTCCAATTCAGAGCATATATGAACCAGATATAGAGACTAAAGTCCTCTGGTTTTATTCTGAATAACCACAAAGACCCAAACCCCGTCCACAGGGAGATGCAGGTTCAGAAATGAGAATTGCAATCTCCATCTCTAAGGATCATAGATTAGATTTTCTCTGGAAGAAAGATTCAATTAGGCTTCTACTTGAGAAAAATACTGTAAAGTAAGCTTTATTTTGTGCAGGACTTCTTATTAAACAGGAGACAAATCACCATATATTACTTCTAAGGAGGCTGTCTGCAAAATCAGATAGTTTTTAGTGTGCTGAAGTTCAGGAGGCCTGTTCTACTGGGAAAGTGGGTGTTTGTTTTGCAGTAAATAGGAACAGGTTAGAGAAGACTTTAGGTTTTCTCAAATACATGATCTTATACCACTATTATATCTTATTTTAACAGTTTTTGTGCAGTAAAAATGAAGAAACTACTACAGCCATAGGTCCAAATTTAACTGACATGCTCCCTCAAGACTGCAGTATAGATTCAATGCAAAGATCTCAAAGCACTGTCCCAGCACAACTGCTTTCCTTGCAAAAAAATTACAAATAAGATCCTTCAAGGGGGAATGACTGGTCACACTTCTGTGCCAAAGGAAGGATGCCAGCTTGCATGCAGATAGCGAAGCTGGAAACAAGTCTGTTCTTTGTGAAATTTCAGTAAGGGGGAAACCTCATTTTCCTATGAAGATGATTACTGCATTGAGCTGCAGTCTGACATGAAGTGTTGATGAACAAAGAACTGTAAGTTTAAAAGTGGAACACGTTACGCATAATTAAATATGGATCCTTTCTAATCAATAGTGAGTGTATAATTACATTTCTCAAGGTTATTTAGGCAGGGTGTTGTAAGGAAACAGAGTGAAGAGTCAAGTAGGTAAACTAGAGAATCAAAAATGTGCTCTGCAGCTCTACTGAGGTTGTTTGCAGCTAGTCTTGTCATATTTGAAGAGCTCACACTGAAATTTTTGCCAGTAGTCTCATTAAGGAGACATGAAGCAAGGTTAAGGAGGCCTCCAAGAATAGACAAATCCACTTAAGCAATAAACCACTCCAGCAGTGTTACCTGTGTGTATCTTATTCCAGGGTATCACCACATTTCTGTACTTTGAACAATAGTAAACAGAATCAGATTGAATTCTTTCAAACAGGGAACACTGCTTTGAACAGGTTTGATAAAAACCTATCTAAAACGGTAACATGAGAAACTTTCAACATTTAAGAGTAAAATGCTAATTTCCCTGTTGAAGGGTTCTGTTGCAAGTCTACATCTGAGCCATTAGATATGATTGCAACAAAAAATTATATTTAGAAATACTTTAAAAAAATTTCTTAGCAAGGTGATAATTTGAAGATGTCAGGTATGTTTACCAGTACCATTCTGGCCATTAGACAGAAATACCAAGCAATGTAATCGAGCATTTTTGCTAACTTTGAAGTTAAAAATCAACACCTGAAAAACTTTCCTCCCACAAATTACATCTATTTAAAGGAGAATTCCTGTGAAGCAGATTTGAAACTTTCAATTTCATCATATCTTGCCCAGCCACTTGGATCCTATTAATTTGAAAAGAGTCCTACAGCCATATGCTGCCTCTGAAGGGCAAGCGCTCAAAGGCTCTGTGCAGCACCCTGAGCATGCACAGACTTCACATCCAGGCCTGGACTGATTTTAAGTGGGGTTTCTTTTCATGAAGCCTAGACCATCATTGTATTCATACAGATAGTCAATCTGATTAAACTCAACAGGAAACCCAAATGCAACCAATGTATGTCATATATATGTACGATACCTATACTGAACTTACATATGAGAATAAGAGGGAAATACCATCAAATGCAAGGAACATCAGCTGAAGATTTCACTTCTACGCCTCTGCAACAGGACGGCCTTTGCAAATACTCTCACATTTTCCCTTAAAAACAAAGCCACTACTTGTGCATTTTGCATAGCATTTTGGGATTTCCTGATGAGAAAGATTTAATCTCTGTAGACACTGAAAGTTACTGCAGATTTCCATTAGATTTTTATCAAGAAGAAATTAAACCACCAGGATGCAAAATAGTAGATATTTTCTCCCACAAATTTTTTTTATTTACCTAACCCATAACAGTGTTTTCAGCATGATTGCTAAACTAAATGAAAGCCACTTAGAAACCAGATTGCTTCAGTTACAATCCTTTTGACTTTTCTCTTCTGAAAATTTCCTATAAATTTTTGTAACTGTTTTGTTTTAGTATCACATCTTCATATTAGCCTTAGAAGTGTATTTTTCTGTCATAATTTTTTCCAAACTCTACTGTTCACAAATTTTGATAAGACTGGCTGGGCAATAACTGGCCTATAAGCAGAAAACGTACAAGCATAACTGTACACATAAATGCATTAAATTTGACAAAGCACAGACTTTGCTATAAACTGTTAAGGCTTTCCTTTACATGCATATTTTCTCCCCATCAGACATGGTTTTACTGGGAGAAGTACAAACACTTCAGTCCAAGAATCCTGGTGCTGGGTATTCCTCAGCTGGCAGCTGCTTATCTACTGATGCAAAAAATAATAGTATGCAAAGAGTGCTGTGTGTATTTCAGTGTAAACAGTTCCTAGGTCCACATTCTTTTGAGAAGCTGTTTAGGAACAATAAACCAGAAGCTATGCCTCTGAGGTAGAGGAAAATACCTCATAAGTATGAACAGAACAGCTCTTTATTTAATTTCCCTTACAAAAAAGATACAGAGTTTGATTCCAAAGTCATTAACGAAATTTCCTAAATTAGATTCTGTCACTCTTAATCTAAGCATATATAAGGGTGTGTAAATGGATATAAATTTGGTATTACAGAAATAAGAATTGTTTTTGTTTAAACAGATCGCCAGCACTCTGACCACTGGATTAGATCTGAGTGCCCAAGTCAAATCTACGTTCATAAACTGTGAGCAAGATTTCTTCCAAGCCCATGAAGGACGGGAAGGACAAGAGCCAATGGGTTTCACTCATTTGTTCACCAGGAGACCTCAGCGCAGAATTTTGTTATTCAACTTTTCATCCAAGCTGGGATCACTGTTCAAAGCTCACAGTTTGTTTTGCAGGGAAGTTTAATTTCTATATAGCTGTAAATTCCCCTTCACTCGCCTACCAAGACCAGGTCTGCTTTTTGCTGTAAAATCTGGGTATGTTAATAACAATAATGGCAAACCCTTTTCTCACAGTTCTTACCTTATCTCTAAGGCATATCTTGTCATGAACTCTCACAGGAGAAACACACCAGACCCTAGATGCTGGAAAAGGGAAGAGAGGGAAAAATTCTTACCAAGATTGTTCTAAAAAGCACTTGAAAGTTTTAAATGCTGCTTCACAGGCTATTCTCCTCCTGAACTGAGCCTTAAAAAACCTTTTCTTTACTTTTCAGAGTTTCAAATTAGACAACCAAGTGCGTTGCAATTGCTTCTGAGCTGCTTGTAAGTGCATTGTAATAACAAGGCCAGTCTTCCAATACTGCTTGGCTGATGAAAGTGAGCATCACTCTCATTTGCCCTCATTCAGGGGAAGTTTTAATGGGAAGTGGAGCTCGAAAGAAACTGGCACTTTGAGAAAAATGGCTTTGTGGGGAAGAGCACTTTTGTTAATAGTAATTGGAGGACATACTGCAACATCTTTTCCAATTTTCTGAAAGTCTGTGGACAATCCAGAGCCCCATTTACCCCCATCTTCTACCAGAATAATTCCACTGACTGTGTTGTAATGATTCTTACTTTATACCAGTGTTAGCAAGAACACGGTTGCACTCCTGAGCTGAAGTCTCTAGTTAAGGTGCAAATACCTAAAATCTACAGAGAGAAGATGTCTAATTCAATGCCCACATTATGCCTAGAGGTCAAGGTTCTGACAATGAGGACAAAAACTAAAGAGACAAAAGAAATGTTAGTCTGACTCAGTGTCTCCCTGTAAAATACCAGAAGCATAATGATATAATGTTAACTTCAGCGAAGAATACAGAAGGTGACAAGGTTATTTCTTTTTATCGGCTGAGATATCTTTTGCGACGAAACTACCGTTCTGCAGTGCAGCCTACTTCATCCTCATACAAATGCAGAACAAAGGGAGCGAAAACAGAGCACTTCTCCCCCATCTTCTTCCACAGCATTACACAGCAATTAGATATCAGCCAAACTATTGGTTTTCGGGACATATTTTATGCAGCAATTTCTTAAGTACATTATTAGATAAAATTATTTGCAGGCACATAGTTGAACAGTAAAATCTCTTCATTCCTAAAGTGTATCATCTCTCAAGTAGGGAAAGGTGAAATTTTTGGCAGTTCACCTGTTCCCCTATGTTCCTTGCCATTTGCCCATATTGACTCTGCAGTTCTGATGTGTTTTAAACTTCTGAGCTAATAACTAAATATTGAAGATTATTCTTTAACTTAGATACAAGTTTAAGGTCAAGTGATGGTTACTTAATACCAGCCTTTAATTAGTTTTCATAGATTTATAACCTCGGGAACCTGAATCTTCAAGCCATCATTCTGTTCGTTCCTCCCTGTAACTGAGTCCGCAAGGAACAGTCATATTATTGCCATAAATTAGACTTGCTTCTCCAAAGAGAAAATGAGAACTGAGAACCACAGATGGCCAGCTGGGAACCAGTTAAAGAGAACTCTGCCTCTGCAATGCTCTGTGCTGTTTATTCTTGCTCTTACCATTGCCATTCCCTCAGTTCTACTGATTCAACATTTCTTGTGTCCACACCATTAACGAGACATATGAAAGAAGCAATTAAAAATAATAAAAAAGGAAAAGCTGTGATGCAAATAATAATAAAAAAGGAGCAGCTGTCCTGCTCCTGTCCTCAGTGAAAGAGCTGAAGCCCTTCATGAAGTGGAAAAGGGGAGATCAAGTGCAAGAAACCAAGCCAGACTGGGAGCACTAGTGGAATAGCCAAGATGTACAGCTAAACAGGCCTGTGATGGCAACAATTTGGCTCTTCTTATTTCAGGAATATATTTTTAAGTACTGACACTTGTTATATAATAGTATGAGACCTAACCATAGGTAGTCTAGTCTACATAAAAAAATGAAACATTCTAGTGATCAATCTCTGCAAAAAATAGTTGTGAACCATGAAGACCTAGACTTGAGTAATTATATCTCTAGCCAGGGTGAGGGTCATCTTTTCTAACTAAATATGATTTACACCCCTCCTTTGTATTTTACACCCCTTTGTATTATTATAAAGAGTACCACTGCAGGGGGATAAAAGGGTGGATTCACAGATTATTTCTGTTCCAAACACTTTATTTTAAAAATACGGTAGCACATTTATCAAGAAGTAAAGAATGTGAGTTTGTTCAAGTACAGAGCCTGCTTCAGCAGCTGTGAAGGTGTTATCCTTGCCAGAGAGAGAAATATTTGAGTTTCTAGGACTTCTTTTACCTCATGTAATCATAATAAAGCTAGGCTTGGAGATATTTTCCTTACATAATGGTTAGGGAAAGTAGTGTATGGTAAAGCAGCTTCTCACAAGGTGTTTATTTTAACTTTTCCAACCTCTTCATCAGATGTTGTGATTTCCTTCATTAAGTTTAACTAACTGAATTTGTAAAGTCCATCAATAACAACAACAAAGCTTGTAAGTAATTTCATTTCGGACATGTGTTCTCAGGATGGGATGTTTTTCCTGTAAAGCTGAACAGCTAGAAGATATGCTTCTTTTACTGTCTAAAGCCAAACTAAGTATAGAATTAAATATGTAGGCAAAGCTTTTCTCCCCAGTTTTAAGACTTGCATTAATTTAGTTTATTTGGTTGGATAACTTCTCCATAATTAGTCTGCTGAATAATATTAAGTCAATTTGTATGCACTATTTTGTATTCGGAAATGTTAATTTAGCCACTGAAAGAATAATGTGGTTTTAGTGGAAAAAGTTACTTCTCCCTGATCACTGAGAAAAGACATCGGAAATGACAAATTTCAATACCTGTTTATAAAGTTGTTAGGCAGTGTGTCAGGGATTGTGACATGGAGAAGATGAGAAATACACTTTATGTTCATTCCTGTGTTTTTTGTCTGTGTATCTCCTGATTTGTAACATTCTACCTGCTTCTTGTTTCACATGGGAGTACACAATCCAACCTTGATAGCATGGCAAAAGAATCAACCTATTTTTATGACAACTGCTGGGAATATTAGGTATGGAATATACTTAGTAATTTTTGCTTATTCTTGTTTTATGTTTTAGGAATTTTGGAGTTTTCTCATGATTCATGTTTTTAAAATGACTGAGGGAAGATAACAGGACTCTTTTAGGATAATAGGAATCTTTTAAGATTCTTGTCCTTGGGAAAGTGACACAGCGATAACAAAAGAAATTATTATTAGGAAAACATACACAGTCAAATACAAAGCATACCACAAATTTCTTGCAAGTTGCTAGTTTCTCATACTTGATGTTTCGTTAAAGGTACTTAAAGGCAAATTCCTATTAAGTAACGACTACTAATGTCCATAGGCTCTTAAAGATAACGATAACAGGAGTGGGTTGAATATTTGACCTTATGCCAATAACACCAGCTAATAAACAAATCCAATTGAAATGTATGGGAACTATGGATTTTATTAAGTTTTCTGAGGGTTTCTTTGCATTCAACCAATTTCAGCTGGGAAGAGCTCAATAATCTGATGACATCGGCAGTACAAAGTGCTCTTAGTAACAAATAAATGCTATGGCTGCAAATTTTCCATATGGATATAAGCAGCTTTGTAGGCTGTAAGTGGCCCTATTCATATTGTTTCATTCCTTGCTTTTGCACTTGATCCATTGAATAGATTTTGAAAAGAATGGATATAATTTCCTAGAGAAACTGAATCACTGCTCTGCCTTTTTTTTTGTTCCTTACATTCTGGTATTCAGTAACATGCTTATAGATTTTCACAGGTATGATATGATTGCTTTGCCAATCTCACTTTGAATTCCTACAGCTGGTCACATGCAGCCTCCTCTGCCGCTTTGTCTTCATGTCATTGCACTGCAGTCTTGGCTAATGCAAAAAACATACTACTCATATTTTCCAGTAAAAATTATTTTGTGACAGTCAAACTAATTTGCCAGAAACCTTACCATTCTTGCAACACTTAGTCTTGAATGTGTCCAAATTTATATCAATCATTTGTGTGCTCTTGTGGTCTCCTTGGTGTGAGGCACTGTAATGTTTTTATAGTATTCTGATACCTGGCACTATGTTAAAATAACATCTCAAAGGACATAGGGAATAAAACCACACAGGAGAGGATGAACACATAAGAGATCAAATTCTACCAATTTACTACACATCAATAATCTGTGTAGAACCTAAGTTAATCTTTATGTGTGCGTGTGTTTGTGTTGTGTTTGTTTTTCTTTAAACTCAAATTACATTTATACTGTGTGTGAGCAGTTTCAAGAGTGAACAGTGAATAATATCCTACAGTTCTACCTTAAAACATCAAAGCTCTCTGTACAGTAACCACAGAAAGCATCCACTTCCTTTATAACAGGAATAAAGGTAGTTTTCCCTTCCTCTCAGACTCTGAAATCAAAATCACAATTATGACATCTTTCTGTAGCACTGATCTTAAACCTAAAGTGGGATTATTTAAAAGATGTTTTACTGCTTTCCTGCTGTACAAAAATAACAGGTTTTAGCTATTTCACTAAACATGTCACTTTGGGGAGGCATTTGTAGCACTCTTTCAGCAAGTGACCAGTCTCTCCAGAGGTGACACTCAAAATACCAGAATGGTACTTTTAACAGTGGAAGCTGGTATTTTGACAAATATATTTTTCTCATTGCAAATACATAGCCTGCGGTCAATGTAGAGTAAAAGTTATGGTGAGTGACTGTGGTGTTAATAGACTGGATGACAGGTTGGCTGCTATTCCCAGTGACTGATCTATTTCTATCAGCTCACCCTTCTCCCCCAATAATAGACAGCTGGCTCTTTATCACTTCTCTAGTGCTCAGCCCAGAGGAGTTTGGGTTTAGCCATTTCTCCCTTTAGAAAGGGAAATGTGAACACAAGGTTAGGAACAGCTCTTGACATTTGCTTGATCAGACCACAAATTCCTTTTGCCAGAGTCTGATGCAGCAAATCTTTGAGGATCATTTTGGAAGCTCTGTCTTTGAAGGGAGTCTGCTGTATCATGGAAGTCCCTCATCACTGTATATGAAACACAAGGTGAAAGTATTAGGCATCAGTGTTCTCTTCAGACAGAGACACAATAGATAGATTTGGAAATTTTGCAGGAGCAATTGGGTCAGCATGTTCCTGTGCCTTCTACTGCTCCAGCTATATTGTAGTAGTTTTTACAACATTGTAGTAAATATTCAAAAATTATTTAGAAGAACTTTATATACTTGATAAACAACTTGTGGGCCTGAGAGTAGCAATATGAGCTGTTCTGGTAAAGCACATTACCTTTCTCAAGAAAATTTGCCTTTCTTTTATCATTAGGCATGTGGCTATGCCTTTGCCTATAGTTCATCTTCCCATGTTGCAGAGATATATCCACCATTGAACAGCCACCATTGGAACCTGACAGGTAAAAGGAATTCTTTGAAATAGCATTTAGTATGCTAAGTGACACTGCAGGACAAACGTGCTCCCTCTTAGACAAACTGTGCTTTGCTTTTTGGGCAGTTAGCTTCAGCAAAAGTGTAAGGAATCAAAAAGAGTAGGAAAGGTGGTAGGACACAAAATTGCAAGATCAAAGCCTCTGTCTAAGGTCCTTTGATTTTACTGTGTTAATTCCCAAACCTTTGAAATCCTTTTGACAAGTATTCCCTCAAGAAGTTTATAGAAGCTGTTAAGTAGAACTTAGTAGAACCTGAAGGATAATGCTGTGAAGATAACAATAAATAAAATAAAAGCACGATGGTTTCTGTAGTGGTAGATCAATGTAATGAAGTCTAGCTTAACTTGTACTAATCAGGTGATGAAGATAAACACTGTAACATGATAAGGAGAAAAGACATGGGTCATAAAGGACAATTAACAGTAAACATAAACCCCGAACCACCATCTGGTAGAAATCACATTATATTTATAGCTATGGTGGCATTCTAAGGTACATATGACAGAGCTTTACCTGTGTCTGGATACAAATAAGTACTAAAGATTTGTTCATTTGTTCATTTAAAATATGTGCAATTCATGTCTTACTATTCACTGTGCTGGTTCTCACTGCCATAATAATCTCCTCTGCATGCACTACCAGTACTGCTCCTCATACTGTCTCTCCTCACTTTCTGCTATTACTGACCTTCTCCACAGCCTCTTCATCTTGCCACTCCTTTCTTTTATTGCTTCCTTATGCACACATATGCACACACATACCACTCATCACTTCCCAGCTTTTATCCATTTGCCCTCATTGACAGACATTTGTGCCATTAAAAAAAGATGGACTTTTTTTGCCCCTGTTTTAAGGGGAAAAAATGATCCTGTGGTTAAGACACTAGGTTGGTATTGTAGGGTTCAGATTGTTTGCTGGACTCCTGCCCAGTTAATGTAAGATGGTTTTAGTGTAATTGAGAATAAGGAATGCTATGTATGTAGAACTTTTAGCAAATCACTTAAATGAAGTGCTTGGATGCCTGAAAGCTTTCTCTAAGGTATTCACTGTTCTGCAATTCCAGTGGGATTTAGGGGCATGCAACACTATGTAGGACACATTCATCATGTTGAAGGATTTGGCTTAGTTCACCACCTGCAAAAGGGGCTAATTCTTAGCTCACATAAGGCTTATGATGATGAAAACATTCTATTAATGTTCATTATGTGTTCCTTTGCTACAGTAATGAGTGCCAAGAAATAATTCTCTCAGTAAGATGAATGCCAGCTAAAATAATTCTGTTCTAACAGATTAAATTCAATGCAAGGTCACCAGTCACCTTTCTGCAGCACCCCTTGTCTTTAATATGTTCCTAGCATGGAGTAACTCTTTGGAGGACAAGTTTCACATTAAAGTTCTCCCCTGTAGAAGGAACACATATCAAACAATATAAGCAGAGATGTGTGCTCCTATGCCCCTGGTCACAACTCCCAGCTAGGCATTGTGCTCTTGCTTATGTCTTTTGATGGTGAGATTTCATACTGCAAGTGTCTGCAAGGCAGCAGCAAGGCTACTTCTGTTGATTCAGGACTGCAGATTCCAATTCATTCTATGTAAACTATCTCTGGATTAAAATACACTATTTTTATTACTAAAGTACTCTTTCTCCTAATCTTACAACTACAGCCATCTTATTTTTGTTCCCCTTTCTCTATTACTTTTTGAGTCTCCTCTTCATTCCCTATTTCTTTCCTATCATTTGGCTCCCAGCAACTATTCTATATAATGGCCATTTCATATTTTTCATCTTTTACTTTGACTTACATTTTTAACAGGTATCTTAGCTGATAGTCTTTCTCCCTCAGAGTAATTTTCATGAGTTTATTTTAAGCACACTGTGTTTTGGAATTTCCTTATCTGTGCACGGATCATAACTTCTCTTTTATAAGCTTTTTTGTTTGTCCATTTTGAATGCAATAAATGGAGTTTGTGCACATTTAGGTTTTGCTGCATGTGCCTGAATACCTTGTAGATATGACATGGTATACCACTTTTGCAGATTTAGGGTGTACCTCTCAAGAGTATTCAGAAAAGTAAATGGCAAAACCGTAAAACTCCTTTCTTTTTGGCAAACTGGCGACATGAAATATACTGAAATACAATGATATTGTTATTTTCCTTTTCTCAAGTGGCAGAGCAAAGAACTGGAGGACTTTTGAACACCTTAACTTGAACTCATTCTCTGAGAACTAAGTGAATGTCTCTCAACAGATTGGTGCACAGACTTCTGGTCCAGTCAGGAGGATCTGGAGAGCTCACCTAGTGTCAGGAAGAGCAGGTGACAGAAGTCATAAGGAACAGGGTTGCTATGGGCTGTAGGCAGAATGATCTCTGTAAATATAGCTCCACAGACTTGCCTTTCAGAGCCTACAAATAATCATAATATCATCCGCAGGGAGTCTGGATGCTTGTATCTGACTTATCTGGAAAAGGCTAGGATAAGAACAACAGATAGATCATAATTCCCTGAGAACAGGGATATCAAGGCCTGGAGATTTATCTCAAAGCTCTTCCATTTTGTTACTGGATTTTATTTTTGAATCCGTCATAGCCAGATTCTTCATACAAGATCCTAATGCTGCCATTGGAGAGCCTGGCTCACAGTCAAGGAAGGAAGAAGCTACAGGGACACAACTTAAGGCAGACTTTACATCAACAATGTCTTTGTCCTTTTATTTATCTTTGTCTCCCCGGAATATACAGCCCTTCCAATATTTTCTTGCTCAACGCAACTTGGTGCTTCATATTCATTTCAGGAAGCTCTACTTTCTGAACTATGCAAGTGTCAAAGTTCCAAGCAGAAGAAACCTAAATCAGCTCCCACAGGGGTTCTGACCCAGAGATCACTGCACATCTCAGAGTCAGTGTTCATGTCATAGCCAGTGTGCATCTCACAGCCAGGTGCAGTTACCTGGGCAGGTGCAGGACTGTGTCTGCATGGCCTGCAGGCTGTGTTGTGCTGCACACGCCCCTCGGCTGCAGGAGGAACTAAGGCAGCTCCTTGTGATAAAGGAGCCCACAAGCAGCTCCTGCACTTCACACCACAGGTGTGGCCTCACCTTTATCTAGAACTGCAGCAGTAAGATATCATGTGAACCTCCTTCCTGTTCAGCAGTAGAAATTATGGGCAGAGATGTACATTTTCTTGTAAGAAAATTCTATAGTAAGAAAATTCTGCAGTAGCCTGAATAACCAAAATAAGAGAACCTCTTCCATAGACAGAATCTGCCTGGTGCATGGATCATGGGTTTATGATGGAATATCAACTGGGGTTCCCAACATACAAAAGAATAACTAAATTGCCTATGCTATTCTCTTCTTATGGTCTTAAATTCTAATAACTAGATTTTTAAATTATAACTTTCAGGGACTGAGCAACTTTTTGGGAACATTATGGACCACAAACTCCTCGTACAATGTAGCTCCCTCTTTTACACATATTGGAGGGTGAACTCACATCTCATAGAGTTCAGGTTCCTCATTCCCCAGATAATGACTATGATTTAGGTTTTTGTATCAGCAAAAGAAGACATGGCACCTGCATGCAGTTTGATTTAGCACAAAACCCAATGATGTGAGTTTTAACTCACATTATATTTACAGGGAATAGAACATAAATAGCATGCTGTCCTCTGATATTCTGTCTCGGAGGCATTACAGCACAGTAGGTTACACCATGTTCGTAACTCCGCTGCTCAAAGGCTGAGGATCAGTAAAGTGCTGTTCTTTTGGAATTGCATTCCCAGCAGGCTTTGAGCAGTAGAAGTTTGTACAGTCTCCAGTGTCCTTGGCTGCGTGCATTCCACTCAACACTTTGGCTCAAGTTATTCTTACATTATCTTGGCAGGATACAGAGCCTTCATGAAACCTAATCTTTTATTTAATCACTTTATCTTTTCAATTTCATCCCTTTTCTATCCTAATTCTTTATTTTTCATTAAAGCCAGTACACAAAGATCAAGCTGGTAGAATATATTCTGTAGCTGTCAGTCAGTGACCACAAAAAATACAAAATGTGAATAGTCAATCAGCAGCTTTGCCTGCTGAAGTTATCTGCATGGCAGAGATGTCAGAGTATTGTTTCCAAGTCTGACTTCTACATGCAGGGAGTAGCAGAGCATGTCCTGGTCTCTTTTATCTTCCTCAGGAGAGCAGCCAAGTGGCATAATCAATTCTTCCAGGCTTTTGTCTTTCACCTGGTGTTTACTTTGCTCACTGCCTAAGGCTCTACTGTTCTTTTGCCCCTTAAAATGTATTTACTTTTGGACTATGTGAAAAATAACTGCAAGTTTTGCACAGTGTTTTTTATATATATACATAAATGGAATCTGTCGATAAAGAAGCAGGATATTTCTCCTTTTCCCTAATTACTACAACAGCAAACTTCCCTTAGTTGTTCACAAATAATCAAGCAAACACAAAACTACTGCTAAAAAGTAGGAATAACCTTCTTTGTACAAGTTAAAGAGGCAACTTCAGTAATCCAGTTTCAATAAGTATGTGGTATACATTGCTACAGCTAATGGAGGTCAAATATTAGAGATGTGACTCTTCTTGCAACTCCTGGTATTAAAAAAAAAAATTCATGGCTGAGAAAACCTGAAATTCATTTAAATAAATGAAAGGTGTTTTAGCTGTCACACAGTCAATTCATAAGGCAAAATTAAAGTTGGAAGGGAGACCAAGCTACATTTTACTTTGTTTTGTTTTCTCACTGATTTAAATTCATAAGGCTGAGGTACCATAACAGGATAATACTGACAGTTATGATAAGAAAGTATTTCCTCTCATTCACGTCAGTTTTCTTCTAAAGTCAGTGTCACAAATTCAGGGTAATAGTCGTGGAATATTTCTCTAAAAGCAATACTTTTTCAAAATATATCTGCACTATAATCTTCCAGAAAATAATAAGCATTGCTTCTGAAATAAAAGGTGGAATTTGTAACTGACAAGTGATTAACAGAGTTGATCAGATAGGGAAGATAAAATAGCAAAGGTAGTGAAACAAGTTTCTGGCTGTTATTACTGAATGCCAGATTTTTAAACTTTTTTTTTCTTTTTTTTTATTTTAACTCAGGCCTGTATGTGCTCTATGTCTTGTATATACAACTCACTCCAAAGTGAGCTTCAAATGTAGAGCAGAATCAGAGTCAGGTTCACCATGTAACTGAAAACACCTGTGCTTTATGCAGTTATAGAAGTGCCAGTTACAGAACTATTGAAATAAATAACATTTCAAGTATATTTTTAAGGTAAGAATCTTTAGAAGACATTTTAAGTTGATCACTTCTAAGGCATTGCTTGTTTTGTTTTACTTTCATTGCATTAAAAGTCTTAGTTTAGACATCTGCACAGGGATCCTCAAGTGAAAGATAATCCTGCCTCATAAAGGAATGATTTTTCAATACTTTCCCTGGAAAACTTTAAATGAGAAGAGTGGAAAAGTGAATTTTGCCTCATTTGCTCATTGATTGAAGTGAAAACTTGTTTTCAGGAGTAATTTTGGATAGATTTATTTCTGAGAAGGGAACGGGCGCAGATAAGAAGTCAAGATTAGAAACAGAGTATATAAGAAATACTTGGAACAGCTGGAAGTACCATAACAATGCAGTGGTTTCCCTGAAGTTACACTTCTTTTAGAAACCCCCATATTTGGTCTTTGAATTTCCTCATTTTCATGGGTGTTATGGATTTTTTGTAATGCAGTCTGCAAATGCAGATTTTTCTAGTATGTAATTTCTTGGAATACTAACACTATATACTACTATCACTGTAATGAAAGCTCTTCCATTGTCAGTTATATCTACAGTCAACTATAAAAAGTTGGTGCAAGATAATGAAATCTGGTAGATATATAAATGATAACTCCATGAATCCATTATTCATGGCATTTAAAAAAAAATGTCTTAAAACCAATACTTACACTGAATTCTTGAATGTTGCATGCCTAAAGCTGGAAAAAATATACATACGTATTCAACTTCCAAATATGAAATAAGACCTTCAATTCTTTTCTAATGTTTTTATAATATAACTAAAGAATAAAAGTATTACTCTTCTGGAATGTAAGTGTCCAGGAAGGATCAGGTAGCAGCAAACTTACTCAAGAGAAATCAAAAGAAGGAAAGGAAGATAAAAAAGTATTCCCTTAACCATTAATTCCTCAAAGTTTGCAAGAATCATTTGAACCCCCAGACAGTTACGAGCAGCTGAATGTCAGGCATTCCTGCGTCAGTTGTGCTGTCCATGTTACCACTTCTTTTTGCTGAAATTTAATACTGTACATGCAAAATGGTGCTATTGGCTATTGTTGATGCAAGCCTCTTAGAACATTATATTCAGATATTCACCCAATAATAAAGCTGTAAGTATTGCTACTTCCATTCATCCATAATCATTCTGACAGGGTAAAATATAATCTCTAAAGCATTAGGAAAAAATCCTTTTTTATTTTTTTTGCCATTTTAAGAGGTTATTAAAAGCTGAAAACGCCTAGAAACCTCACAAAGAATATACAGACTCTGAAAACTCATTTCTGAGGGCTTCCACAATTGCCCTGGATAGCCATGATGACCAGGATGTTTTAGTTTCAACACATTCCATGGAAGGACCTCTAGCAGTCTCCACTCGATTGGAACTGATGCATGCTATATTTGGCTTCACCAAAAGCTGCCTGGTTATTTCTCAGAGTTTGGTGAAAACTAGGCTATCTGGACCAATCTGAGACTGCTTAGAGACTTCAGCTGACAGGCACTGAAACTTCCCAACTTCTCCCAAGAAAGGAAAATCTGAAGAAAAAGGAAGCACAAAAACAATAATCAAGATTTTCATAGCCCAGCATTGGTCTTCCCTCTACAGACTAAATATTATAGTAGTGAAAACCAAGATTTTTACACTAAAAGAAGGTGCTATTATTTTTTTTTTCAATTCTAGCTTCGAAATTCAAAACCAATTGAAAACACAGACAAAGAATACAAATATTTATACCCTCTAGCTTTCCCCCTTTCACTGCAGTCCCTGGGAATAGGGACCATAGATGTCCAGAACTGGGAGTTTATGAAGGGCTCTATCACCACCAGAAAGGCATCACTGGCCATTTAGGAGCTGTGCTATCAGTGAATCAGCTCCTGATCAAAACCTCAGCCCTAGGTTGTTTTGGTGTCCTAAAGCCAAAGGAGAGCAATTCTACCACAGGAGAGGAAACTAAGGCATCCAGCAGCACTGAATTATGACTATGACCTGGTGGCACTCTCTGCATCCCACCAGCAATTAATTTGCTCCTCATGCTTTTGAGATTCTCTCCAAGCCAGATGTTTTATCTTAGTCATAATGTACACAGGTCCTTTCCTACAAACTGCTACTCACTGCAGCAGCTCACTGAATAGGTTTCAGTAGCTCCCTTGTGCACTGAGCAATATACATATTAACGTTTTTTAAAGGGATTTTAAAAGGAATTATAATTTATAATTTACAATCATTTATTTCCTATCTGCTGCTAATTTAGGGAAATGGATAGCTGCTAATCCAATATCATCATGATGCTATCAAAATCAACCTATATTTCATAAAAGATTATATTAGAACTTATTTAGAAACCCACTAAAGACAAGTGCTCTAATTTATTGCATAATTCTAATAAAATGCTCTGCTGACTCAGGGAATTTCTGTGTTTTTTGTGATTTCACCTATTCTGATCATTACATGTGGGCACCTCTTCCCTTTCTAAAGCTCTCATGTACTTACTTTCTGTATCAAGTGGAAAAAATTGTGGAAAACAGACACGGGTAAGTTTTCAATGATTTTCATACAGCCCCTTCAAGATTTACTTTTGCTTGGATCTAGTATATGAATAAGATCTCCCAAATAAACTGTGAAAAAAACAATCCTGGGCAGAAGGCATCACTTGGAAAAATAACATATTTAGTAGATATTAAGAAAAATCATAGAAAGAACAGGTTTAAAATTCCCCTTTTTAACCACAGATTTATATCTATGATACAGATTTACCCATCCAGCTACTCATAGAATTGTTTAGTCTAAAATCCATTTTTGAAACCAGATGAGTCTCTTAATAATTAGTAGGTTTGTAGAAATAGAGAAGTGGCTGTCCCTGTGTTGTACAATAATGGAAATGAGACTAGAGATTTTGTAGACTCTAAAATAAAAATCAGACAAGAGTCGAGCGAACACAATGAAACCCCATTGAAATTCAAGCCTGAAAGTGTTTTAGTTCAATTTAGTGAGTGCATCAGGAATCTGAGAACATTTTTTTTTAATAAATTAATTAATAGGCTATGGATTTGATAAAACAACCCCAAACGTCACTCCTTGCTCTCTACAGCTGGATTTTCCTGAATGTTAAACTTCTGGAAAGTACATTCACAGAAAATATATCTTCTTCAAAAAAAAAAAAAAAAAAGGAAAGATAAGAATTTAAAAATACAAATGCTTAGACATAGAAAATCCATTATTTGTGATTCAAATAAATAGAGAAAAGGAAAAAATGTAATATGGCACTAAAGACTCCAGTAAGACCAGAAAATAGGAAGCCATGAACTTAATAATATGACATTCATAGTGAAATATCTTCTGATATTTTTGCTAAATTTTGTTAAATTTTCGAAATTATTTGGAGAACTTATTAGTATTGGATGCACTTCACAAAAATCATGTCATGACTACGAAAAACTAACAAACAACCTATCCCTCATTAAAATTACAAGTAAATAGAGTAAAATAATTGCTGAATTACAATGAGAAGGTCCTGTGCTTTGACATTTGCCTAGAAAAGTCTCAAATATTTATATTAGCATATGCTAAATTTATAAATTCAGTGGCATGCTTATTTAGCAAATTATTTTAAGTGTCAATTATCTTCACACCAGCAATATCAATATTTCCTAATAATGGTCTTAAAGCACACACTTAAAGCCTACTAAACAGGATGGATGTGTGGAATGCTGTGGTAACCACCAGAGACCTTAAAATTCAATTTATGAGACTTTGTCTCAAGTGCAGATATAAATTCATTGCCCCCCAGAAGCAGCCACAGAGAGAAGTGTTTAATAGGATTTTCTATAAACAGTTGTTTTTGTGGGTTTTCCAGAGGTGCTATTTTATACTTGTCTAAAGGACAATGATAAAACCTGTCAGGATGGAAGTTTATATTCACACCAAAAATCTTTGGTTTGTTTTTCATCAACCTTGATGCATTAGTTTATTTTCTCCCTGAAATGACTTCTGTTCACAGAACTACTTTTTTCAGCATGAATGCTTAATTTTAAACAGGCCTTGTTACAGGGTATTAGTATGGAAGTGCAGAGATAAACCTAGCTATTACTTCATTATATATTAATTAGCTGAACAACTTCATCACCATAACCACTGTCATTCAGGTCATGAAAATCCAGACTGAAAAATGAAAACTAATTGAAGATTATAAATATGTACAGTAGCAGAAGTGGGAATATGTCTATTTATTCTCCTTGTGGCATAAAATGTTTGTGAAAATCTCCCAAAACCAAAATGATAACATTATATTTTAGTCTCATGGAATATTAATAATTTTAATTTTAGAAAACAAAGCAAAAATACATTTTCTGGGAAACACTCTGGCAATGTATTACTGGCATTTCATATGCACTTGAACAATAAATTATCAATGTTCTCATAAATTAGGTTAGCTGGGAAATAATACACAAGAATAAACTATAAAGATCTTTCATTATTGCACACAATCAAAAGGTGTACAGTTAAAGCTGCTCTGCCAAGCAGGATATAGGACTGCCATCCATTTTCATTTAAATGAGGCTTTCCTTCTTTAAAATATCCTAAGATTCCTCTTAGGTAGCACAGTAGGGCATTTAAAACTTGAAATTCTGCACTAGAGGGTCAGAGTTGCATTCCAAGATGGGTGGCCAGAAAAGGCCTAGGCATCCAATGAAATATTCCTTGCACTTCCCTTCTTTCCAAAGTGCCCATCATGTGTCCATAAGTGAGCAGTACCTCTTTTTTTGCAACTGATATGAAAGAGAAAGGAAGCAATTTTTCATTCTGCATCAACTCAGGCCCAGAAATTACAAAGAAATATTTCCATAGTATGCATGCTTACAAATCCCTAGCCACCATAGTGAAGTGGATTTTAAATCAAAGTGAATGCAAATTTTCCACTAAAAGAAAAAAAAATTAAAGTGAGAAAAAAAGAGATTTGCTTGAGTATGGGTTATATAAGCACTTTCAAAAACTGCATTAGAACACTGCAAAGTAATTTGTAAT
>VWYI01022644.1:168114-191123 GCA_013399455.1 Anthoscopus minutus
TTCCTACTGGTAAAATTCACCTGTTAAAACTATTAACTTCATAGAACTCTGGGTCGTGATAACATGTATTTACATTTCCATTTTTGTCTTTCAGTTTGAAATTTGACTACATTAGATGCCTCATTGATTTCTTCTTAAATATTTTCTTGATTTATCAGTAATGATGTCCACTCCAGGAATTCCCTGGCAGTTAACAACCATCTAGAACAGAAAATTCTTCACTTAGGCTTTACTAGTACCTAGATATATTTATAAGACTTCCAAAGTGTTCTTGTATTTACAGATTTTTCTGTCCCTGGCATGTCTTTCCTTCATGACTGTAATGGCCTGTGAATGGCTGGATAACTTGAGAACTATTGGTGAATATTCCCAGTAGTGGGACTTGAAAATTTTTGTGGGTCTCCTCCGACTCAGGTTGTTCCTTGATACTAATTAAGTTCACGGAAAATAGGGACATTTCACACCTCTGTTACTCATTTATGTCCCTCTGGGTAATCTGTGTAGTTCTAAACCTGAGAGTATCCCTTGTGGTGGGCTGGAGCAGAATCCTGGCAGGTTTGATGAACTTCCTTTATGGGAAAGGCGTATTAGAGTACAGAGTAGCAGAAGAAGGGGCACTTAAACAGCTGCTACTGAGGCAATAAAATTAAACTATTGGATTCAAGACAACAGTTAGACCCACACTTTACCTTTATTGGGATTGATGATGAACCATTTAGAGAGGAAATCCAATCATACTGCAATGAGAGTGTGTGATGCTGTAATTTTATCGTTTGCATGGCCTCATTTAAATTACTGATATTTTACAGGTACAATAGGAAATTGGAGCTATATCTTCATTATCATTTCTATGTTCATTAGCAGTAATGAATAGATGTTATGGAATAACATTAAACCAATGTACTTAGCAAAATGGAAACCAAAGAATACTCTGCCAGGTTCCCAAGGGTTGTATGTGTTTTTGCCTTGTAGCACACCAGTATTTCAGTGTTCTCTTGGAAACCAGAACCACCCCATTGTAAGGTAGCTGGTGAAGGACACCCATCATATCTGATCCAGGATATATTTCATTGAATCATTGAATCATTACAGTTGGAGAAGAGCCCTGAGATCATTGAGTTCAATCATTAACCCAGCACTGCCAGGTTCATCACAAAGCTCTGTCTCTAAGCACCGCATCCACATGATTTTTGAGCACTTACAGGGATGATCATTCCACCATTTTCCTGGGCAGTCTGTTCCAATGCTTAATTACCCTTTTTAGTGAAGAAACTCTTCCTAATATCCAAACTATACCTGTCCCAGTGCAACTCGAAGCTGTTTCTTGTTGGCCTATTGCTTGTTACCTGGGAGGAGAGACTGAGTTCCACCTTGCGCTTACTTGTAATTGTAGAGAACAATAAGGTCCTGCTGAGACTCCCCAGCTCACTCAGCTAGTCCTTATAGGACTTGTGCTCCAGACCCTTCACCAGTATCTTTGCTCTTTGGAGACACTAAACAACATACACGACTTGCCTGAAGACTCAGCACAGGCCCAGTCACATGAGTGCCAAGTTTTAGAGCTTTCTGAAACAAGCCTTGGTGCACCCTTGTCCAAATAAGCCACAACTGCCACGCATACACTCGCCATATATTGCCCAGACAGTCCGATGGGGACAGCTACTTGAAAAGAGCATCTCTCCTGCCATGATAATGGCAGGATCTTGATCATGCAGGACTGACCTGATGGAGAGATCTGCCTGGCCCTCTACCTCCATGGCAAAATGCAATTCTTATGTCCTGCTTTGAGAAGATGTCTCATCCTTGAATGTTCTTGATAATTACTGTATTACTTGATGTATGGTAACAAGCTCCCACCTGCCACATATACTGCTCTGAGGTCAGTTAAGAGCTGTAAGCTAGAATTCACAGGCATAGAAACTAAAGCTAAGAGTAAATTAAGGGGTCTGCCTAAAGTCAGATGAGAAATAATGGACAAGTCTACTACTGCAATGAGACATCTTAAGCAGCAAGATATGAAGAGCTTAGGGGTGATATAGAACCTATGTCCAGGACATAAAAGCTGAAATGGGATAAATTACCTTTGGCACAGGTGTGGATAATATAACCTGAGCTGCCTGGCCATTTGGTCTTCTGTCTCTGGAATCATAGGTCTTATTTTCCATTGATAGGGCAATGAATGATTTTTCTTTGATTACAGGAAAAGGAAGCAAGTTGCATAATTACCTTTCTCTCATCCCAGTTTTATCTTTCCTTCCATTAGACCTTACTGATTTTTTGAGTCTGTGCTTTCATTCTATGAAAAGATGCCTCCAATGAAAGATGTAAAAGTCTTCCCAGAGAAGCTATTATATAAGTCATTATTGGAACAGTAGTTAGCTAAATAAGGAAAACTAACAACTCAAAATGGCAATTCATCGTCAAGTGTCTGCTGCTTTATGTGCTAACAAGCCTTTCTCAGCTTCCTTTAAGCCATCTGCTTGTTTCAGCTATCTCTCCATACCACCAGGCTCTCCCACTGTACTCTTCTCCATCTCACACATTTGCCAGAAGACATCTCATCAGTACTCAGACTGGTAGGACTTTGTGTTTTACCTCCTAGACACTTTTGCCTCTTTCCACAAACATATTTGTTTTACCAGGTAGAAGTATCAGCAGATGCTGCTTATGCAGGAGAAAAACACTTGAGTTAATTCCTTTCTGTTTCAGGAAGCACCTCCAAAAAGCTCCATTATAATAAGCACCTCTATTAAAATAAGGATGGACAATAGAGAAAATCAGCAGATTTTGACAAGGCACAGACAGATGACAGGTAGTTAAGAATGACAATAATGTAGTGAAATTAGGAAGCAAATCACACATGGATTTTTTTCTTTTTACTCTTACTGCTAGCAAGAGAATTTTTTTCTTTCTCTATTTTAAAATTCAGAATTAACTGAAAAAGATTTTGTTATTGTCAGAGTAGTATTTTCCAAATGCATAGCTACAAAACTGCTGGGTAGTGGGAGTGAAATGTAAAGGAATTGCAAATGTTAATGTACAGGCTCATGAAGATTTGAGTATGCAAGCCTATATTCCAGTTGTGGTGAAAACAACTATTACAGCAGTAAACCACAACATTTTAAGGCAAGAAAATGAAGGCTAAGTATTTGCAACCACTTGCAAGCTGCAAGCACTCAGCTATGAAAATGTGGGTCATTATTTCAATAAATCATTAGGAGGAAAAGAATGGAAAATAGAGTTTAGTACTGAGCTGAAAAGACGATCGGTGGAGGTGAGCAAGATGAGGGTGTATGACACACAAAAATGGATAGAATGTAGTTCCCAAGAGTAGGAAACACCTTGCCCCAGTAAGAATCAGCCCTCTGCAAGAGACAACCCACACAGTGGAGACAGACTGAGCACTGCCTTTGCTCCCAGAGAAGATTTTATGGGACTGTAGGGGCCATTAATTCTGCTTGCTCATTTTTAAGGAAGAAAACTTTAAAAGCACTTGTTTGATATTGGACTGCTGTTTAAAAGACAGATGGTCAAGAAAAGTAAGTACTCATTCCTTCCTATGACTTATTATTTACTAATAATACTGTTCTGATGGAAATTTCTTAACCAGAGAGTACTCAGGTACTATGAGGCCATTTCCGTATTTTTTTTTTTAATGGCCAAACAAATAGGTATGGAGAGACAAACTTAGAATAGCTTGGAGGTTTGGGTTGGCAGAGATTTTTCCTGAAAGATGGATTTTTTGTTACAGTTATCCAGTATTTAATATAGTGTTCACAACACCCTGGATCCAGATACTGCACAAAACATAATCCAAAAGCCACTATCCTGACAAAGCTCAAGCTTGAAGGGATAAAAAGCCTCACAAAACTAAATTTAATATCCTAAATTACTTAAAATACAACAGGCTGTAGTCATGGTCATTTAGACACATCTTAAGTAAACAGAGGTTATTTCCAAATATGCTGGCAGTGAAAATCTGAATAGTTTAAAACTTTCCTGTCAGCCATGGTAAGTGTAACTAGTCAAATAGTGTAAGACGTGAGGGATTCACACCTCTTTCCGAATATAGTTGAGGTCACTCTAGTGATACTTGTGGGATCATGTTACTACTTGCAAGTATTGCAGATTTGATAAAAAAGGTTTTGAAATAATCTAGAATATCTTTCTATACTAACTTTTTCCAATGATTTTTCTAATTGTTTCTTCAGTGAACTTCAGTTCAAGATCCATTATTTATTTTTTACTTTCATTCAAATTTAATAGATTTGTATTTTTAATAGACAGAACAAACAATAGAACGTGTATCTTCCTGTATTGAGCAAGCCACTGACTTTAACAGTTTGCAAGCAGACTTTGTGGTATTAAACTCTTCACTGAAACCTGTGAATAATATAAATGTATGCACAGATAATGGGTTATGTTTAAGAAAACACAAGGCTACCTCTCTCAGATAATATATTCATAATCAATATTTCAATTACACCTCTTTAAATCTGTGTCCTGACTGATCTGAATAATTTTCAAACTTTTGGGGACTCTGAGGAATGTAAAATGAGTGCATCTTCCACACTTCACTCCCTTAGTCCCCTTTTCATACATGATGTCTGTCTGGTGCTCTGCACAGTCATGCCAATACTGCAGGTAATGATTTAATGGCAACTGTAGGAACTACCTTAAATATCATCCATTAACCACAAAATGAAAGACTATATCAAATTGACAGGAATAGCAATTACAATATTCACTATCTTTTATTAAGCCTTAAAGGTAATTAAAGCTAAAATCTGTCATTGGCCTTATAAAAGTAATCATCTGTTTTTCTTTTAATTCTGCCTAAATTAAACAAATATTTGATGTTAATTAAAAATGTGGGTTTACACTTGTATTTTATTGGAAGTAAATTTGTGATAGTTTGTATATGAATGACTTTTTAGCCCTGGTATAGAATAGACATTTTATTAAACACTGGCAAGCAATAAAGCCTGCTGTTCTGAGAAAGGGAAGGATGCCCTGTTGGCCGTCATGCTTTTGAGAAGCACAAGAGATTGCCTTGTATTCAGATAGCATAGACGGTAGAAGTGCAAAAGAGCAACGAATTAATTAGAGCAATCATTTTGAAGAGCAGTTCCAAACCCCATTTTAATTAGCAAATAAAGCAGAATACTAACTCCTTAAGAACTATTTTTGCTTCCTGATTTACTGGATGATGGCGGTTTTACTCCACTTTGTTACAAATCACAAAATCTAGTGCCTCATTTTGCATGCAAAGTGCATTAAACTACCTTCTTTCCCATTCTATAGGGGCCTTTAAGATAGATTACAATGGTAAAATCTGTACAACCCAGCACAATTATTTTCTAATTAGCATTCTTAAATGTTGCATTGTGATCTGAATCAGTTTTAGTATTGCCAAAGAGTTCTAGAAACAGCCATGTCTGTACAACCCAGCCACATGTGACAAAATTAAATTGGCACACTTCACTGTCTAGACCTTGTGCTCCTGGCAGTGATAGCCAGCTCAGTACCTCAGAGGGAAGGCTCAGCTGTCACTCACTGACCCGTTAATGCTCAGGTTGCATCCTGTGGTGTCATAGTCCTCATTCTCACAAAGATGGCTCTCCCTGGAGATCCCCAATACCTCCAGGAATGAGGGAAGGACAGTCATGACAGCAGCACTGTCCCACAGGGCAGCACAACATAGTCTGAGAGCATCTTGTGCCAGAATCCCAAACTAGAGCTGAAATCCTCTTTGCTGCCCTGGTGAGCCAGTTGTAAATGGGATATCATCACTAACAAGCTGTAGCTGTCTCCTCCAACATCATACACACAATATACACGCAAAAGGCCATTGGTACTGCAGCAACACACTTTCCTCAATTCGTGCTGTGGACCCTTCCAGTGAGGTGTCAAATAAAACAAACACCCGCTGCTGCTTTTCAAACATAAAGGGAACCATTGGGAGAGTAAAGAAAATCATGCAACAAAAAGCCATTGCTTTTCTTCTCTTTATCCAGGGTCTTGTTACTGTTTGTACACAAAATAAATTGAACATAGCAGTGCACTCTCTAACATAGAAGTAATATTGCATCAGGCTTTTGTGGCTTTTACCCTCTGGGGAAAAAAACCCCACAGGTGAATTCACTGCAGGAGAAGCTAGCATCAACATCACCCTGCCTGTGGAGCTCAGGCACATTTCCCCAGCATGCCAGGGATTCACTGCATATATATGATTTAGGCCATGCTGTGTGCACTAGGAAAACAAATTGTATCTTACCTGCAGTAGTGTGTGGGTGTGTGTACGTAAACATATGAGTACAGGTCAAAGAATGTGTGTATGCATGCATGCACGTAGGCAGAAAAAGGAGAAAAAGAAACAAAACAAAACAGACTGAAACTGAATGGAAAAGATAAAGCCCAGTTTGTAGAAATAAAAATATCAGAAAAATTCTTTTCTGTGCGTCTAGTACACAAAACATGACTATTGCTCTTTTTTACTTAACTTAAATTTGGTTTTCTCAACACTTAAATTTGGACTTGTTTCCCAAGACCAACCACCTTTTAGGCATATGCCTCAATTAAGAGCATGTTTATGCCTTACCAAGTCCAGAGAAACATTAATTTTAGTATATGGACTTTACAGCTTGTCCACATGGGGGCCAATTAGGGCTAAACATCATCCCTGCTCTGAAATGTGATCTGGGGTAAATGTATACCCTTGAGCTGAATGTTCGCATTGCAGTAACTTTAAACTCAAGCTGTCTTCAGAGTGGCTTAAGCCCTCTCTACCATGGTGTCACAGGGGAGTAATGACTCTCACTTTAAATGGGATTATTTCTGGTGCACACTCCTGGGCAATTGCTCTGCTGGACAGACCAGGCAATGAGCACCACTGCTTTCTAATTATGTGATCAGAATCATCTGGGTTGTCCTAGTGCCCTTAATGAGATTGAATAGGAGTAGCTGAGATTCAGACAGATGTTACAAAGATTTAATCACGGAGCAATTCTAATTATAAAATTTCATAATAATCAACTACAGAATTAAAAATATATATTACGCTAATATATATTTGAGCCACCATTTCAGAGCAAAATTAATTAGGATAGAATGCAACTCTCTTTTTCTTTGGATACTGGCTTTGCAGGACCACTAATACAGTTAAGCAGGAAGGATCCTATGCAGGCACTGAAGCCGATTAATGTGATTCTGGTTCCAGAAAGGAAGCAGATCAGTTGAATATAATGGCACCACATTATAGGCGCTCACTTTTCTTATTAGACACACACTTTGGAGGTTGAAAAGGGGATTTATTTATTTCATGCAGCACAATGTGTCTAGAGGTTACTAGTGATTAAAGTACTATTTTAGGATTTTCCGCGACAATTTTCTCTGTGGTATAATTTCACTATAACCAATGAAACTATGGGAGGAAAGAATTTGGCCTTATATATCTTAAAACCAAATGTTTCTGTCAGCATTTCAAGGAGGTTAAATACTTGCAGAGTGTTAAATTTCAAGGTTCAGGCAGTGACCTGCACCGTCAGCTTAATGTGAAGCTGTAATCACACAACAATGGTAGGGCCCACAGCCACAGGATCAGAAAGGGCTGGGCTATCCCCTCACTTTAGAGAGGCTTAGGGTTACTCCCCTTCCTGACCCTCACTTTGAGGGATGAGATGCACTCGTGCATTGCTTTTCTCCACACAGTGGTCACTGGAAGGAGACAATGTGAAGAACATGGAAACTAACAGAGGTGCAAAGGTGACTTTGCCTTCAGGGGAAAAACAGTGGATCAGCTGCAGCAGAGAGTCTACATCTTTTTGAAGTACAACCAGATTGCGCTGCACATTCCAGCTGGCAGCTGCTGCCCACAGCACAGTGCAGAGGGATCACAAGAGAGCCTGGTTCTCTGCAGCTGCAGGAAGTTGGCAGCAGTTGCTGATAGCAACGCTGTCCTACAGTACAATGGGGTAAGCAGAGAATCGCCCTCCCACATACCACACCTTGCTCCATTTTCCCCTAAACTCCCCAGCAATCTTTTTCAGCTGGGAGTGGGAATAGACTCAGGTCTAGAAGTAAAACTCTTGAGCTGTGACTATCATCTTCTCAAGGCAGCACAAAAGAGAACTGCCAGAGATCAAAAGTGCCAGTTACCATGCTTGAGGGCAATGAGGCACCAAAAACACAGCTTGAGATTATGCTTAATTCATAGAGGTAATGAATTGTCATCTTACTCCTAATAATTAAAAATCAGAGAAAGTTTGAGTCAGAAAAACTAAAAAAAAATGAAACCCACAAAACTACCAGTTGCCCATTTGTTCAAAAGTGTACACTGAAGCTTAAGACACCAAATGCTCACGTTATGGTGCTGTTTCATATATGTTTCCTATTTGTCTTCACTTCTCAAATGAAAAAATCCTCATGTGATAAATAATACTGTGAAACACAGCTTATGCCAGGAAAGGCAATGTGCTCAGATATATAGCTTTTTCCAAATGTTACTTTAGCTTTTAGTCATACATTAGTTGTACCGCACTAATATCTTACTCATCTCCTTCTCTTTCTTCATATGCACATCCTCACACATATTCAAACCTGCACTAACCAAATATCCATGTACACAAATAGGAGGGTGTGAAAATGGAAATAAAATTAGACAACATCAGAGTACAGCCTTAATCATTAAAAAAAAAAAATAATGCGCAGATCAAGTAACTTAGTAAACGAAGCAATATGGGATAAGTCCCATGGTCTTTTGGACAAAGGGAAATAGACCAAACCAGGCAGGTTCGGTTTTGCTCACAGTGTCTTGATATTTTGAAACCCACTGGAGACAACACTCAGGAATTACTACAGTATTTTCTAGGCAATATATATTGTCCTGCTATGGTTTAGGTTACATTCCTTCCAGAAAATCTGCAATGAGAAATATTACTTTGCAAAAAGAGGGAGCAATTATTTTAACAATGTTTCTGGAGAGTAAAAGCTATTAGATTTCACTTGAATACTTTTAGTTGCACATTAGTGAAATGATACTGTCGCTTTAGGAAGACTATCATTTGCTTCCATTAGAGACTTGCAGGCTGCCAGCTCCAACAGAGACCAGAATTATTTCCACAGAAGTTATAATACCAGTACTGGTAGCAAACCAACAGCATCTCCCTCGCTGAATGGAATTCTGCCTCTTTCTTTGAGCGCTGTAACATTTGGGAGCATATGTGAAGAAAAGTTTTTTATATTTAGTGTGCAATGAAACTGTTTTTGAAGGCATATTTCTGAAATCCTTGTCAGTACATCTGATAGATGTATGCAATATTTATGCTTGTGAGTGACAGTATTTACCCCAGTACGGTATTTCCAATTAAATCCTACTCATCTACAGTATCACTGGGCAAAGAATTGTGAAGGAATGTCATGGGTGATCTAAAAGGCCTGGCAGTAGATTTTCTAGAGAAAGAGTCTTTTCAGGCATTGTTCTAGATGTAGGGAGCTTTACTCTTGTGTATCTTTGCTCATCTAAAGCATGCTTTGCTTCAGGATTCATATATGAGAAAAGTGCCTCCCCTTCAAGGACAGACTATAAAGCTTCCAACCAAAGCAAATACTGTGGTGAGCTGATGGGAGACATGAGAGTCATGGAGGACTGGGCATGGAAGAATGAAAGACCTTCCAGACAATTTTCAGAAATACCCATTTTACCTCTACCTTAATTGGAAATGATGCAGAAAACTGACCTAACCGGTGCCTGTGCTTCACCAAAGAAACTAAATAAACAGCTTCTAACTTCTTTCAGAGAATTAGGTTTTCTGATGGAAGTCCAAATTACATTTCTTAAAGAAAAGTTTAATTATGATTTTTTAGCATAACTTCAAAGAATTGCATTTGTTCCCAAAATTTTCTCCACAGACACTTTGAGACAACCAGATATTTGAATCTATATATACGAATACCAGATATATGAAACTACAGCAATGAACCCCCTCAGAACCACACATGATTATTCTGAAATGTAATTTTCACCTTAATTGAAACATCAGCTAATACTATGGCCCTTACATAAGGAAATCCAATCTGGTAAAAAATATTACAAATACTTCCATAGGAACACTTCTTATCAAGATTTTTTAGTCATATATTGCTGTACTGTTATAGTTAGGTGTAGTTGCATATGCCTTTTTCCAAGAAGGTCTTTGGTTCTAAGCCTTTGAGGTTCATTAGTCCTTTCATATTATGCACAATGTTGTTTCATGAGTAAGAAATATGATACTCTTTCTGCTTTCCCTCACAAGAGCATCTGTACCTCATAAAAGATATCAAAGACAGTTCACTTACTGTACACTCTCATTTTATACAATATTTTTCTGGTGTCTGTGAGTATTGGCAATTGTAATTCTGCAATGAAAAAAAAATGGAGCTAAAGGAATCATAATTATCCTGGTGTCTGTAACTTCTGTGTGGGCTACAGTTTGCAACACACAGACACTTGCTTTCCAAAGCAATGGCATTAAGCAATAATATCTATTAATAGGCCATTTCTTGTATTACTTTTTACCCTCCTGGAAACAGCAAAGATGGGGAACAAAGCATTGAAAGTAACGTATTACTTTTGACATGAAAGATGAGAAAAAAATTACTTCCATGGGACTCTGAGGATATCTTCCTATAGGAATATTTTTAGCCTTTGACAAAACCTACCATTTAATGAAATGTTTACCAAAAAAATTATTATTCAATATTGTTTTTGAGTCCAAGAACAATAACTCATACCTGACAGAAGCTATCAAGCAATGTTCAAAATGAAAATAAAATAGTGAAAGTGAGAAAACTGTAACAAGACTCAGCCTAGTCTGAGCAACATTTATTGAATCAATTTCTGGACTTCTGCAGATACGTTGCAGCACAGAGGTAAAATTCCATGTCCAAACAAAACCTGTGAAATACAGAAGTCCCCACTAGCTCTCAAAATTAAATGTACATGATATTTAGGGCTTGCACACACTCTGCACAGTATCGAATTTCATTTTCAGAGAAAAGAAAAAGGTAAGAGGTGTTGTACTTCCTAAAATTTCCCTATTTAAACTTTTTTCTGTGCACAATATGTAATTTCTATTCATGATAGTTACTCAGACATTTCTCTAGAAAATTTAATTCAAGTACAGAGTAACTCCCTCTGTTGTTAGTAGACAAAGCCTAATGCCATGTTTTTTCAACAGAAAGTATGCAAAGCAAACCCTTTCTCTGTGGAATAACAATGGATCCTTCGTGATTTGTTGCAAAATTACACTACAGTAACATAGTTAATAAATTAGGTCTCTTAGTGAAAACTACCAGGCAGCTATGGCTGAAATAGGCAAGCATATAAGCAAAGTTTTCCATGAAATAAGGAGATGTGAATTCTACTCTTTGTTTTTTCATTCTCTTTATTCATAAGTTCTTCTTGATAAGAAAAGACCAAGAGTAGAAGTGAGTTGTTTTTGTTATGTGAGACCAATTAGACTGTGAGTTTGTATTGGCTCCAGAACAACAATCATGCCCAAAAGCACTACTTGTGCATGTCTGCATTGTGCATGTGATTTAATATTGGTGGTATGAAATCATGCTGGATGGAGTGAGCCCTGCTCTTTCACAGGCAGCAGCACATAAATGTTATTCACATTCTGAAATAGTGTTATATATATATTGCTTTTTACACTCTTTACAGCTTCTCAACTATTCTGTACATTACTGAAATAATTATCTTTTTTATCTGGTCTGGAAATTTATTAAACAACATAGTGGCTAAGATCTTAAAAAAATTGTTTTATATTTTATGATGTTAATAGTATTTTTTATTTCTTTAAGAAATCAGTATTAAAAAAAAGGCCCTATAATAATCTGTAGTATGACTCCACAGTGCACCATCCAGATCTATATTCACACTGGTCTTAAAATATTATTTCTATTCTAGAAGATAATATACAGAAGAATATTACTGAAATAATGAAAATAAATTAATTAATATATTAATTATAAATTATCAAACAGAAGTAGAAAGAAACTTAAATAAAGGAAACCTAATGCTCATGGAATTCTTATTGTGAATAAATTAGCTTCTCATATTTCTAAATAAGGCAGAATTTATCTTGTACTACTTTCTTCCAAAAGTAGGGAGCAGGTGGCTATGTCATACTGAGGAAGGAAAACAGCAGTGTGAACACTCCATTTATTAGCATTATTCATAAACTTTCTATCATGAGGAGCATTGCACCGCTCACTATTCAGCACCAGGGTATGAAAAGCGCACTCAGGCTTCAAAAATCAATGACAACTTGCCCTCTACCCACCGCTTTTCTATGGCAAGCAGCAAAAAAGCCACTCCTAAAACTCAGCATGCCATTTTTTAATTCACAGTTATGTTTCCACTTGAAGAGACAAGCCAAAACAAACTATTCCTCTCTGAGAAGCACCATGGGAATAAGTACCCTCCCAACTTCAATAATTATTAGGCAAGAGTGTTTCTCTGTTCCTTTTTCCACTGAAAATATAACCTATTTTTAAGGACAAGCTTGTGTTCTGCTCCCCTCTTTGCATAATTCACAGATGTCAACTGGCAGGTCGGTTGTGTACCCAGCTTTGCTTTTCTCTGTCAGGTTGAGCCTCGAGCCCTTTCACAGCTGTAAACGGGCTTGTGTTGCCACAGAAAGTGTCAGGCGAGGTTCAACAGCCAGAAGTATTGCCAGCTGAGAATGTGCCTTTATTTCTGACCATTTCTTTACCATTTACAGCAACTGCAGCTAGCCATAAAGGAAAGGCTAACAACTGTTTTTGAGTCATTTACACCTCCTCATTTCATTCCCCAAAACGAACAAGAGTCCACTTACAAAACATACTCTCTGTAACTATCTAGGTTTGTAGAGGAATTAAACTTATCCAATTCCCTATAGTCATATGGCCTTATAAGATGGAAAATTATTTTCCAGATACCATGCAACACATTGTTAAAATGTGCTCCTCTGACTGACAGGCATTGTAAATGATTCAACTGAATTCTGCCAGCATTATACTGCATTTAGTTTCTGTCTTTTAAGCACCAAAGATATGGTGATACTTGCAAGGAAACCAATGACAAAATCCTGAATGAAAGCAGAATGTGTAAGGAATAATATACCATCATCCAAAAGAAAAGACGATTTGGCAGAAGGAGAAAACAGAGTGGCACAGCTCACAATACACACTGTGATGAGCCTACACAGAACTTCATTATGTCAGAGGACTGAGATGAGAAAGAGGTGTTCCCTAGACTCGGCAGCAGCAACAACCATGTGCCAAGTGTTTTAGATAGCCACAGGGATATTTATGGCATAACCACACAGCCTAAACAGATTTCAAGCAAAAACATTGGCTGAAATAACAAGAAATAAGATTGCTCTTCAAGATGGAAATGATCAATTTACTTTCCAAGAGGAGAATGTTTTCTTTCCAGAGCCTTGCTTTGTGCGGATCATATCTTCATGCCAAAGGAAACACCTTACAGGGAGTTGACTGTTATCAACTGGTGAATGAATCCTCCCTGTGTGAAATTTTTCTTTCATTGGTAGTGATATATAATTGACCTAATTCTTAATTCTCAGAATTGATTAATTGCATCTGAAGCATGAAAAGTTTTCACAAAATAAGAGGTTCATTTGATACATGAGCCCATCAAAACTATTGACAACTGTGCACCATTTATTCACAACAGTTGAAACTTTAGTGTCCGCAGAGTAAGAAAACAGGTATCTCTATTTACAGGTGCTTTTGGAAAATTTCTGCTTTCTTTAATAAACTGTTTCAGTTGTTATGAGAACCCAAAATATTCTACTTCTGGTTCACACAGGAGAAAAGTTTTAGAAATTTCTAACACAAAACCTGAGTTTCCTCTCTCAGTTTTGCAGTAAATTAAAAATAGTGGACTCAATGACAGAATTAATGAAACAAATTAGAAGCCTGTTTTCCTGTGGTGGCTTGGTGCCTCTTTTGAGTTGTTGCACTGGGATCATATTTAGATTTTACTCAAGGAAGTACTTAAAGAGACCAGAAATGTTATACTGCTCTGTAGCTGCTTTTCCACATTAATTAAAACTTATCGTTCTTTCCTTATCCATGGAAGACTCCAAGCCACATCATTTTACTAATTTTTACATCTTTCTGAGAATCTTCGCTTTGATATTTCTTTATAACCCATTGAGTACGAATTTCTAGATTGTTATTCTTCCATTAGACTCATCTACCTAATATTCCTGTGTTTTTCCACAGCTTAATGGAGGAATTGGTTCAGTCAGTTTTCTCTTCTCTTCCTTCTTTCTCTATTTCTGGACAGAACAAATGGGTTTACTTTGGGTAAAGTGTTTATTTTGAGTCCAGCAATATCTTCTCCATCTGAGTATTCTCAGGAGATCAGCATGTGCATAACTGATGTGATAGTTATCAAATGGTGAGGCTAATGTAAAAGATCTTTTTAAAAGTTGAGTTAAATCAAGTTTGTTTATATTCTTTATTGCTTTTACGAGAAGCTTTCTGCAAGTGCATGTAAAGTCTATGAAGAAATTTTTCCCTTGCCTCTGGAATGCCATTGGAGGCCACAGAAATAAAGAGTAGCTCTCAGATGAATAGTACTTCTGTTTTTTAATAAAGAATGCTATGTCACCAAGGGAAAGAACATTATTTGCACTTTTTTCCTGCTTTATTTTTAATACCTCAAAACTTTAACCTCTTGATTCCTATCCTTCACCAAACACTTTGTTAGAGCAGCCTTCTCATTAAACTGCTCATAAATGTGCAATTGTATTGTGAAAGAAATAAGCAGTAGTGCTCAATTTAAATAACAGAAATGTATATTGAAAAAGAAAACTCACTCAAAACCAGAAAAAATGCAGCAGCACTGCACTCAGAATAACAAACTCAGATTCACTTGGAACAAGAAAATATTTTAGTAAACATGTTATTCTGTTCCATAAGTATGGCACTCATACTCTGCTGGAGATGCAGCTATGAAGAACCCTTCTGCTGGAAGTACAATGTGCTACAGACCTCTGACGCTTGTGTCCAGCACTAGAGAATCAGCTTCAAGAAAGAAAGAGTGAAGAATTCTAACTACTGATGGGGAACAGCACAAGAAAAGTTCAAGTTGTTCAGTCATGGGAATATGGACAGAAGAGTCTGTTACTCTGAGACTCTGCTACCCTGAAAATACTCAAGTTTGCTGCTTTTCAGAAGGCAAAACTTAAAAAAACCAGGCTCTTTATTCCAGATGAGTGATATAAGAATGAGGGACAGCAACCTGCTTCTAAGAAATCTCTCATAGTTCTGATACAAGCACCTATAAAGAGAAAAATCACAAAGAATTTAACTATTTCAAACAACTCTTAGTGTTAAATCTGGAGAAAGTGGCTTGTTTCCAGGATTTTGCTCCTCTTTACAATGTCTATATAGAGTGTCCAATGTGCTCTAATGAGTAACTGTTGCTAAATTTCATGTTGAGAGAAATACAGAACTATTGGAAGAATACAGATTCCTGTGTACTTACATCTATCAGTTTGGTGGGTTTTCACACACAGCTGGTTTTGCTGTTCATGTTTTGGATTCAGAAAAGTGCTGAGCAGTGAACAACGATTTCACTATTCGTGATTTGACTGTATTTTATTATTCACAAAAGATTGATCTTAAAGTAACATATTAAGTTTTGGGATAATATGAATGCAGTCTTAAAAATTCAAAAGAAACTTTCTAAAATTCTTAAAATCAAAATGACAGCACTGTGAAGCTTTAAGTGATTTCATAGGGCTACAGTTTCAAAAATCTGCTACACATTTCCAGATTGTTATTATTTGAACAAGATTTTCATGACTATATTTCCCCAGTAAAACTTCAATCTAAATTTTCTGGGCACCTAGTAGTTTTATTGATTTTCTTTATGTATCAGTGCTGAAAATAAACATAAATTTTCTTTGCAGTTTTGATACAACTTGACTATGAGAAACAACAGGTCAGACATTAGTTCAGTTGATTGGAAGATGGTGCTAGTAATACCAAAGTCATGGGTTTGATCCTTGCATGGCCCATTCACTTAACAGTTGGACTTGATGATCCCTGTGGGTCCCTTTCAACTCAAAATATTCTGTGATTTATTAGACTAAAATAATCTTAACCAGGTTGGTGTGTCTCGTTTTTGTCTAGCAATGTTGTGTCGTGTGCATTGCTCCATTGATTATTAAAAAAAAATCATCTTCCTTATTAAAAAACAATCTGTTTCTAAGGGCTCTCACTAATTTATATAAATATTAAGCATCATTTTGCCTGTGAGAATTAACTAAGGATGAATCTTTAAATTTTATAGAAGGAAAAATCAAGATACTGTGAAATTAAATGGCTCATCCAAAGATACTCAAGGAACCAAAATTAAAGGTCAGTTCATGGGCAAAGCAAGAAATCCTTCTGCCATTAAATTGGTGGAATGAGTCCAGGATCACAGTAAGACCTTCAACTGTTCAGCATTTGCTGGGGTGAGATTTTAGTCTGTTCTTCACACATTTCAAGGGTTTCTGAAGCCTTGAATCCATAAGATCATAAATGACATAAATAGGAAATTCAAGGTGTTCATTTCAAACACAACAATGCACATATATTCTTCAATTGTTTTGACTCCTACATGAAGAGTCCCCTCTTCAGTTATTGTGCACTCCGGGCAGAACGGTCTATTCAGAATAAGCAAGTATTTATTAACTAAAGCAGCTTTCATAAAATGTCAATGTTTTGGCCAAATATTGATATTTTGAAAGATTTTCCCTACTTAATAAAGTAACTTGAACACACTGCTCTGTCTGTAACACACTAACATAAGAATTATTTATACTGGCATTAGAGCAGTGTCAAGAAACTACAAGTATCTGTAAAACAAGTCCCTATCTTTAGGAGTTTATGTAGTGAATTATTTTGATGCAGTGCTGGTTATTGTTCTCAGAGCTTCCCTCTTTTATTTATATTGATTATTTGACACGTGCAAGTTCATTCTCAGTGAATGTAACATCAAAATAACTGTATCAATATAAAGCAATGGAACTAACCATCTTGGAATTCAGACTTTAAACACTGAATAAGTGTTTAAGAGAAGAAGATAGGAGAGAGGATACTCCTAGCTGTATATCTCTTTTGTGGCAGGTGTGCTTTATGTTGCATCTTGCTGCCTTTATCCTTGAATTGTTTCGACAGAGGCCACCCCTGGGGTGTGCTGAGGGCCCTCTGTGGGACAGCAGGGCATGTGGGCAATGCTGCACTGACAGCCCCCCAACTGAGGTGTGAAATCAGGACACAGACAAGCTGTTCATCAGAAATGAGGACCTTTCCTGCTCCACAGGGCATTCACAGAAAGGAGTCAAGCAGCTGGTTCAGCAGCTGGGTTCAGCTAGTTCGTAACTTCGTACATGCTTTTCAAAATAAATTTATTAATTCTATATGTTGCACCCTCTAAATTTCTTAGCTGTAAAACGGCAGTTAGTCAGCTTCTTCACCCTACAGCACTTTAAATTTTTATATTTTAAACTCTCCAGAATTATAAGTATGAACAGTGTGTTGCATAATGTGGTTTCAGTTTCAGCTGGGATCATGCACAGAAACAACAGTAACTAGAGCACTGTACACCACCATATTACACAGAGTAGTGACATGTTTCTTTAATCTCTGAAATAGAGACAGAAATCCTATTTGGAAGCAATTTCTAAATGAAATGTGTAAGTCAAATGTGTGCATATATTGTACACCGAAATGTTAAGCCTGCAAAGTAAAGCTTTCAACAGATAAGAAGTACTGGGACAAGAACTGCTTGTACATTTTGCACTGCAATATTTTCTTTAATAATATATTAACTGATTTTCTAGAGCATCTTTCCAACATTCAGTTGAAAGTACTTGCTTAACAGGTTATGAATTTCTTCTTCACTAGTTAGCGTACACCTTGTACAGCACAGTCACTTTTCTCCTCTGCTGAATACAGAACAAGCATCCTGAGAGTCTTTTCTATGATGCTGCTGTTAAATTATCCAAAAGCTTGTCTTTGCTCATTTTAGTAACTTTGTGAAGTAAACACATGTTAACAATTCTACTTTACAAGAGTGATCCAAAGCATGGCCTAAAGTTAAAACTGCCTACCATCTTTTAGTGTTATTTCTCCTCTTTGTCCAAACTTCCAGCAGGCAAGGTAAGATTAAGCAGGCCACCCCCAAGAAAGGCTGCCACTAATACTGAAGTCAAATCTCCCTACTCAATTTTTCTTTTATCCTCTACTTAGGCACAAAACATTATGCACTTATGAAACATTGCATGATGAGTGGTAATAAATAATTTCAATAAATTCTTGTAATGATAATGATAAATCATAAATTATCTTATGTTTTAATTTCCTTGGGTAAATATATTGAAGCACAACATCTCATTTTCACTGCTGACCTGGGGTGAGAGTACAGCAGCATGACATTTACAACAGATTCTTCAAATGTAATTACCAAAGAGTTAATATATCAATTTAATTAAAATCCCATAGTGATGAACGGCATAAAGTATAAAAAAGAAGTTAACCCAATCCAAAACAAACAAGAGGATCAAGGCAGTCAGTTGAGGCAAAATGAATTAGAGTACTTGTCTCACCAGCTCATAGAGTTTTTTGCTCTTTGGAGACAGTATCTCAAAAGGATATTCATTATTAGACAGTACAGAGGAATATTTGAAGTACCAAAATGAAGGGGAGAAAAAAAATAAAGTCAGTTGGATTTTCTACTTGGAGAAAAAAAAAGCCTGTTGTTCCTATCAGGTTCATTTCCTGATAAAATGAAAAATAAAGGCATGTTAAGTCTTGCTGAAATTTCATCTACTGGTTCCATTGTAGAACTTCTAGTCCAAATTCCTGTAATTTCTAGACCAACCAGCTGACCCTTGATATTGTCAAGCTTCTCAATGTCTTGCTAACATTTCCTGCTGCCACAGTTCTTTGTGTCTGAGACAATATTCTCATTTAGCAGATTGAGTGGCCAAAGTCAATTAAGATCAGCAGGAGAGTTGATGTACAACAGTTATCAACAGAAAAGTCTTCTATCATTAAAATTTAACATCGAGATTTCCCTTAATTCAGTCAAATATTTATTTCTTCTTCCTATCTTAAGAGCAATCCTTTACATTTTGCTGAAGTGAAATATTATTTTTTCTTCAATATCATTTTATATAGCATAGAGAGTGAGTATTTGAGTACCTCATTGGGAAAAATATATTTAAGTTTGTAATTTGAGGCTTGGAGAAGGCAGAAAAGCAGAAGCAATTGCAAACACCATAGCAAAACCAGATTATTGAAGCGCATTTCCTTGTGAAGCGTGAATTCAACTCCTAAAACACAAGCCTGACAAATAGACTTCCCTCTCCAAACAGCAGCACATTCAAGGATTAAGTCATGGATCATGAAGAGAATAATTTTGACACATGAAATATCAGTAAGATTTGGTAAATGCCTAAATGGATTATTGTTTTCTTCTTCCAGTATTGAAAGTTTCTACAATCTATTATTACATGACTGGTATGTAGATGATTTATGTCACTTATCATTGAGTTGGTTCACTATATTGTATCCCTCTATCAGATTAAGCAAATCATTGACTTGAAAATGCTTCCAACAATAGTTCTAAAGCCTCACATACAATAAACCACATCTTAAAAGAAACCAACACAAAAAGTTGTAGTGAAACCTAGGACTAGGTTAGGTGCCAAGGAGCAGTACTGGGAGCTCTCAGAACAGGATCCAAGACAATTAATATGCTAAGCACAGAGCCAAATGTACCCTACAGCACAACCAGGAGGACCAGCAATAAGAAATGCTGCTGGGAGCAATCTGTGTCTTAAATATGGCCCCTGGGTTTACAGTGCAGATATTTGGGCCTGTGTTCACTCAGACATAGCTCCAAAGTTGAGCGTAGTTTTCTGAGGACAGAGGGCTACATCTTTTCTAAAAATCAATCAAATGTTGACTATTTGAATTTTCTATTGGAGTTGATTCAAACCAGCAACTTTTACGTGAAGAGAGTTTTCACCACAAGGCTATTTTACTTGGAAGATCCTAGAAATCAAAACTGAGTCAACAGTCTTTCAGCTCATATCTAGCATTCCCCTCCCCAGTGTCATGGGTTACAGTACGAAATGTAATCAAAAGTGTGTTATTCTATCACCATCTGCTGGAACTGGAATGAGGGGAAGTGATGCAATCTTGTGTTGATAAGCCAGCTGATAAGAAATCAGCAGGACAATTTCCTTATTTCTCCCACGACCCATCCTCCCTCTAGGGAGGGGTTTTCTGCTGATGGGCCATTGAGTCCACTGATAAGCTTATCTCATCCCATTGGAAAATGCTCCATCCAGGTGGGAGGAGCCAAACCCCTCTACCTGGATAAAAACCAGAGAATTGGGGCACCAAGGTGCCTTTCTTCACCGGACTCTCAGAGGAAGACCAGGCTCATCTAGTACCACTGGACTACTGCCAACACCCTGACCAACAGGCTATCAGGTTGTATTCTGACTTTGTCAGTAGCTTTCTTTCTTTTCTTCCTATTTCCTAATAAATTGTATTTCTGACTTGGAGTTTCTCACTGGTTTTGTTCTCAAACCAGTACACCCAGGCAAGTGTTCCAGCCTATGGATTCATCCTCAAGTTTACTCTTTCTCCCTGACCTAGGAAATGCTTTTGTACTGCAAAAGAATGTCAACAAGAACAGTGATATCCCTGTTCAGTGTTACCTATGGCTGGTGTCTAAAAATCCATCTTTTACCTTGGAAGAAAAAAGTAATTTTATACAGAATCAGACACACAGTGGAACTGAACTTTAAGTCCCCCACTTTATAGATAAATTCTCTAAATACTTGGTAATCAAACAAACAGGGTTCACACTAAGAGTAGGAGCAGTCATCAACGAATTTGGGAACATTATTCTAGGTACAGATTACAAATATTCCGAGATTGTTCCTGGGACTGTCCTTCTCAGGGTGTTTGGAAAGAAGCTCTTTCTGGCTCCTACTCTGGACTGAGATAATATCAGCTGGACATCTGCCTTAATAACAGCTGGACATCCCATCAAACCTTTTGCATTTCTAGGAACATATGAATAAAGTCGCAGGAAAGTTGTCCAAGAACTAACATGCTCCTAGAACTTAAGTGCCTCTGGGTGTAAAGAGCACTTAAACTGAAATTTTCATGTCATAGCTTTGAACCTTGGCACGTAAACTTCAATGAGGTTCTGCTCTAGGAAATTTAAATTTGGAGTTAGCTCTCTCTATTTCTAAAATATCCAGTAGGGGTTCTAAGGCCCCTTAAGAATTATTCTCTGGAAAGTGCGATTTTCTGGTTTTTTTTTTCTTTATGTGAATATCACTCAAGTACAGTATATTTTTACTTAATGTCTGCAATAAAATTTGCAGGGTTTTTTCTTCTGAAAAGAAATTGTTTAAATAGTGTCCTAGTTTTACTATGCAAAATAATTCAACTGCTATTATTTTTATTATTATTGTATGCAAGTATTCAGTTAATTCTTAAAGGACATCATCAAGTCCAGTTCTTTACCCCCCCAGGGTTCCAAACGCATATTAACATTTCTTCATACTTTCCTTCCTTCTGGCCAGCTTACTGAGTAGAATCTTTTGTTCAGCTGAGCTGTACTTATCACAGTAATTTGAGAGTGGGAGGAAAAAGTAGCTTTAAAACACTCTGTACTGGAAGTAATGTAGGCCTAGTCTTCAGATGCTGTTAACATTTATTTTGGTTCCAGCATTCTCCAAGGATCTGCTTCTTGGTGGAAGTGAACTGAAGCAGTGTCCTGATGTCCCCTTTACTCCAGTCAGCCACCCAGGATTTGGTAGAGAACCAAGCAGGCTTTTTTGCTTGAAAGATCCCTGAAACAGGAGTGCTTGCTAGGACTTTAATAAGGCAGAAAGAGCATATTGGTGTTGTTGCATTAAACTGCTTATTTGATTTAAAACATCTGAATTTATACCTCTAAAATCTTATTAATAACAAAAATACCAGTCATTCCTTGAAAAGCTCTGAATCCATATCCCATCTGGACAGCTAAGACAACAGCTGATGCTCCTATAATATACTTTTCTTTCTACATTTCCAGCATTGCTTATTCTTGATAGATTTCTTATGATTATAAATATATATTCTAGTTTTGTCATCTTAGCTACCTTCACTTCTATATGCATTTTAATAACTTGTAACACTCTTTCTCTACACAGTCATCATTTTCCAAGGCATTCCTATTTCTGTTGTCTCACAGAATCTTTCCCCCAGTTTCAGTTTGTATCTCAAATCAAAGTCCTGATGGACACTTTTTTCCATTGTCCATGTGTTGAGGATGTGATGAAATGAATCCTATCAAACCACAACAAGATTTTAAACAACTTACAAGAATCTGAGAATCTGTCATAGGAGATCTAAGGAGATGCACCCAGCTCTGAGGCTTCCAACATAAGAAGCACATGGACCTGTTTGAGTGAAGAGGAAGCCACAAATATGTTCAAAGAGTGGGAGCTCCTCTTCTATGAAGACAGGCTGAGAGAGCTGAGACTGTTCATTCTGGAAAAGAAAAAGTGTCATAGAGACCGTACAGCATCTTCCGGTACCTAAAAGGAGCTCCCCTAAAGGGAAGCTGGAGAGGGACTTTTCACAGTCCCTTGCAGGGACAAGACACTGGAGATTGCCTTTAATATGAGAGTAAGTTTAGGTTGGATATTAGGAAGAAATTCTTCACAGTGAGAGTGGTGAGGCTCTAGAATAGGTTTCTAGGAGAATCTGTGGATGCCCTATCCCTGGAAGCATTCAGGACCAGTTTGTACGGTACCCTGAGTAACCTGATCTAGTGGAAGGCTCCCTGCCCACGGCAGGGTAATTAGAATAGATGATCTTTAAGGTTCCTTTAACCCAATCCACTCTATGATTCTATGATTCCATGATTCCATGATTCC
>VWYI01022647.1:0-25826 GCA_013399455.1 Anthoscopus minutus
GGCCTGGGACACTTCCAGGGATAGAACAGCTTCTCACAGCTTCTCCAGGCAAGGTTGAATATTGGTTTGTTTTTCCTTTTTGAAAGGAAGTTAGTTACAAGCCCCAGGAGCAGCTGGGGTAATCACAGAACCAATCATAGAATCAATAAGGATGGAAAAGCCCTTTAGAGCTATCAGAGCTCTTGCTGATGTGTCAGAAACATGCAGGTCCTGCATCTTCCACAGATCTGTGTGTCCACACAGCAAGTGAGGTAGTGATCACACTGCTGTCTCTGTTTATTAAAATTCTCCTTCCTCTTTTTAGAAATAGTCCTTAGTGCAGATTGTGACAATCCCATCAGGTATTAATATTTCTTGATCTGTGAAAATTCTATAAATTTTGTATTTTAGAATGCAGTGAGCGCTGCCACATGTGCATGGAGTGAGACATGGTCCTGGTGTCAGCCAGAAATGATAAAGAAAAGACAGGCCATTTTTAATATATATTATAGAAATGACTGTTACTGAGACTGTGATCAAACATATTTATTAAAACTGCAATTACAAATGAAATATTAAAGGATTGACCAATGCAGAATTCCTATTCTAAACAATTTTCAGGCCATAGCAATAACCTTCTCGATATCAAAATGTTTTAATTACATCAGACTGGCACATGATCATTACTGGGAATGATTTTTCATGGGTTCTGGCTGGTTTGTAGCTGTGGAGTGCTGGTGTGTGGGATTTTTTCCAGGGGGGATTGTATAGAATTGACCTCTGGCTTGTAGTGTTGAGCATCACTGTGAGTTTGAGTGGTGCTGCACATCCTGGAGCCTGTGGGCTGGGGCAGAAGGGGCTCCAGGCTTTCCTTCTCTTCCTGAGCCTCTCCCACTGCCCCTGCCTGCCTGGGCTCCTGTGCCACGTCCTGGAGGGGATGTGCTGCCAATTTGTGTCCCACTCAGCCAGGATTTTCCTGTCTGAGGTGGCACTGGTACCTGTGTTCCCTCAGCACATCTCCTGAGCAGGATCATGAGGGCTGGAGGAGTTTTTAGCACACCTGTTTTGGGGCAGAGATGAGGGGTTGATTCCTTCCTTGCCTTTCTTCTGCTTCACAGGGATTTTTCTGTTGAAAAACCACGCCTCAGTCACCATCTCTGTTTTGCACACTCCTTTTTAGGAGAGTTCTGGAGTCACTAATGTGTGCACACTCAGTGTGGCCTGGTTGTGCATTGTCTGCCAGGCTCCCCATCCTTCTCAGCCTCTCCCAGCACCATGGCAGCTCCCTAAAACCTGGAGATTTATTTCTGCCTCAGAGATCATTCTCTGACCTGTTGAGCTTTTATTACAGGAGATGCAAAAGCACAACCTCCCAATCTTCAGCTGCAGATCCCAAATCTAATTTGCAAGACATGGGGCTATAAATAAAAATGATGTAAATGGAGGGGCAGAAGCACTGACCCATGGAATTGGTGCTGAGGGGCTTTTCAAATTTGCCTTTCATTGTAATGGGCATGAGAGTTTAACTTGGAAATGCAATATGGAAATCTCTGCATGTAACTTATTCCCTAGTTCTCTTTCTCTAGTCTGGAATATATTTAAAGACTTCTACTAAACCACTTTTATTAATTTTGCTCCAAACAAATGTTGCGCAAAATTTCATGTCTTTTAGAGTTCAGACTGTTAAAACATGGAGAAAATCCCATTTTTCTGGCACCAGTGGTCAGTGCTGCTTTGTTACAGACACTTTCACCTTTTCCCCATCCTCTATTAAGTCTCTTGATCTTTTATGGATTTACAAGGATAAAAGTGGAGTGCTTCTTTTTGGCTGGGACAGTGTTAGCTTTGCTCTGCTCTTTTGTGTTGAACACCAAACCTGTTTGGTCCAGCAATGAGACTGTCTTGAACTTGAAACTTTATGTTCAAGGAAACAATTACTGAATATAGCATTTATGTGTTCAGATATTTAAATATCTTAAAACCTGATGGGCTCTGTGTACCTCTCTATGGTCTTTGCTTTTCCACAGTTGCTGAATCCAGCCTCATTTACTTCCTATTAAAAAATTCAATAAAGTAGGAGAAAAGCAAAGGTTTTAGAGTACCAGGAATGTGTCTCAGTGTTCACACACTTTAAAGTCAGCCTGTGCAGTTTGAAAGTTTAACCAAGAGCCATCTCCTTTGTGAAGAATGCAGATAATTTTTTTTTCCTGGCAAAAAAAAAAAATAAAGGTAACCTGATATGAGTCTGACAGTGTCGTTTAGTTAAGTGCTTCCATCTGTTGCTTGCTTTTTCCCTTACTCATGACCTCTCTTTTTCTCTCCCCCTCCTTCTCCTTTAGCCCCTCTGAGGAAAGCAAAGTTTGTTGAGAGCCCTCGAATCCCAGAGTCTGAGCTGGGCTCCCCAACCCTCTCTGCCCAGAAGTTGGACGTTGATGCATTCTGCCCTGGTAAGCTGCATGCCAAGGCTCTGTGCAAACAGGGACAACAGGCAGAAAGATTTTAGAAATTTATAATGTGGCTCCTTTGGTTAGATGCTTGGTTGGACCTTCCCTAGCCAAGTTTCACTGTCTTGGAAATTTAAATAAGTATTAATTTCTGATAATTGCCCATTTGTGTTTGTTTCTTGCAATTTTGCATGTGGCTGCTCTCCCCTTGGAATAATTTAGAAGGTCTAGAGAGTTGTTTTTGAGAAGATAAAGATGAGTCAATGAACATACTGCTTTAAATTTAATTTTTAATGCTGGTCTGCAGAGAGGCTGGGATAAAACCACATCTCAGAAACACCATTAAATCAGCTAAAGCAAAACTGTAGGACCTTGTTACCTGAATATTGGGGTGTTTACTTTGATTTTCTTTTTAAAGAAATACCTTCTAATTTATGTATTCTGTAGTTGTTGCTCTGTAACAGATACATGTTGCTTGAGGCCTCTGGTTGAAAAATAAATAGAAGTGGGTCATGTCCCTTCCTGGCTCAGCCCTGTTCATGTCTGTCAGCTTGGGCAGGCTAAAATCCCCTAAATCCCCCCAGCCCCAGCAAAGCCAGCACTTGTGAGTGCCTGCACTCTGCAGCTCAGTGCCCTTTCCCAGATTCTTCCCTGGGGAGGGCAGGAGGCTGAAAGGAGATTTGGGGGATTCTCTGCTGAATTCTGCAGTTTCTTCCCCTGGCTTTCCTTGATTCTGAGCCAAAGGGATCCTCCATACTCACTCTGGATGGAAAAAAGAGTGTTCAGTGTGTTGAAATGGTGTGCAAGTAAGTGTGTGACATCTGCCTCTGAAATCCACAGCTACAGTAGCCAAGGTCATATTAAAAAATGACTCTGCAATCAAGGTGTTGCTTATTTCTGTGGCTGATGAATTTGAAGGACTTGTAGAGTACTCAAAATTGGAGGAATTAATTGAATGTTGTCCAGATTTTGAATGTGAGCTCTCTTGAATGTATTGTGGCTGAAAGAGAAGTTGTCTTAGAAAATCAAAAGACAGTTCCTGTGCTTGGCAATGCCTAATTTGAGACCACAGTTGCCTTGAAAAGTGCTCCTCCTTTTTCAGTCATTGTGAATTACAATTAAAATTGTGCTGCTGCAGCCTGTTTTTCTAACTGAACAGCTTCAACAGTCATGTTTATAATTGTTAATAATTATAAACTTATTATGATTGCATCCACAGAGAATTACCACTGCATTGTAAGATTGAAAAAACATAAATTCCACATTCCCACACCCAGACATGTGCTTCCCCTCTGCCAGAGCTTTGGAGGGCAGGACTCCTGCCAAGCCCAGGCTCTGACAGTAGGATCTGCAATTTCTTTAATTTCTTTTTCTGCTATTTGATCTCCTTCTCTTGCTGATAGTTTAGTGATCTGAAAGGAAAAGTGGAGTTTTGTACTGCCTTCAAGTGTCATTGAAGGAACATGAAGCATCATTAAGGAAGGAAAAATGTGACAACAGCTGAATTGTCTCAGTGGAATCATAGAACCAATAAGGTTGGAAAAGCTCTTTAGATTTATCAAGTCCAGCCATAAAGCCAGCTCTCCCAAGGCCACCATGAAAAGATGTCCCCAAGTGCCATCTTGGTGTACTTGGAGTAGGGGAGCAGGGAGAGTGCCAGGGTAGAGCACAGAGTCAGGGCAGAAGCTGCAGGCTGGGGATTCAGGTTGTTTCACTTTCCCTAAATGTGATCCCAGGAGCTGCTGGGGAGCTGCTCTGTTCATGTGTGCCCAGGGACTTTGGCCAGGTTTGTGTTGGCAGCTGGGACAGGCAGGGGAGGAGTGGGGGATAGAATCCATTGGGGAAGGATTTCTGAAGCTGTTCATGGAAAAAGAAATGCCTCAGTTTGTGGATGCTTCTGTGGAAGTAATGTGCTGCTGGAGGTTTTGCTGGGCTGCAAGGCTGGATTGAAGGTGCTCAAGAAGAAGTAGGAGGCTGGGAGAGGATCCTTGTGTAAGGAGGGAAAGAAAAAAAGCAAAGAACAAAGTTGTGGTCAACTCACAGGGACCAAAGGGGACATATAACATCCAGGAGTCCGACTCTGCATCATAGCAAGGCTTCAGGCACTGCCTGGAATCAGTTTTCCAAGGAAATGCAACTCCTTTCTTTTGTGCTAGGCTTACATTTAACCCTCTTCTAAAGTGGGTGCATCCTGTGAAGGATGTAGCTTGCAGTGCTACATCCCAAGCGTTTCCAAGAATAATGGTGTGAGTTGAAAGAAGGAAAAAAATTAGGCTGATGATCTGCCTGGCAATGGAGTGGTTTTTAATGTGATCCCTGACAAAAAAATGTCATTAATTATACACCTGAAAGCAGTTGAAACCACTAAACAGCAGAGAGAAGAGAAATCAGCTACACTGCATATATCAGAATAACGATTTCAATTTCAGATGTCGAGAGGTGAAATCTTGCTCGGTATCAAAATGTTTATTTTGAGGCTTCAGGCAAATTTCAGCACATTCCAGGGAGGTGGTTTCCTGAGCAACCACAGTGCCACCACTTGTGCCCTCATGCTGCTGGGGGGGAGATTTGCTTGTGACATCTTCAGTGTGAGTCAGTGTGGGGGAGTGACGTGCTCCTGACGTTCCAGCTCCCAGCAAGGACAAAGGAGATCACGACACCGAGTGTCTTTTTGAGGGAAGTTTTAATACCAAGCACAAAAAGTAAAGTTTTAAGCTTGGTATGAATTTTTTTAAATTATTGTTCCATTCATTGTGTAGAGAAAAGAGTATCGATACTTAAAAAATAATTAAATCATCTTATGTGAATTTAGAAATTGGCCCATATTGTATAGTTGTTGCAGCTGAGATGATGGCAAAAAAAAAGCTGTTCCATGACTTTGAAAAACCCCTTTCTACCAGAATTATCACAGAATCACAGAATAAGCTGAGCTGAAAGGGACACCCAAGGATCATCGAGTCAAATTGTGTTTCTGCAGATGGTTTTGTAGTTGCAGAGGTTGTTCAGATTTCAGTCCAGCACTTCTTGACATGAAGTGTCCCTGGTGGAGAAGGAGATCTTCCTTGTCTCTTCTCTGTGTGGGAAGTGAGGCCCTGGCACAGGTTTCCCATCCCTGGAAGTGTTCAAGGCCAGGTTGGACGGGGTTTGGAGCAGCCCAGTCCTGTGGAAGTGGAACTGGAGGAGCTCCAAGGTTTTCTCCAAGCCAGAGCATTCTGTGACTCTGTGACTCAACAGAGACTTGATAAGGAGGGTCTTGGAAGGTTTCTGATCCACTTCCCTCCTTGTCTCTGCTCCAGACACTGCTCATCAGAGGCATTTGTGTTTTCAGGGGATGACACCCCCACACCCATCACTGCTCTTCAAGGACAATAATGCAGAATAGCAGGAATTGACCTTCAAACCTCTGTTGTTCAGCTCTCAAACCTTTTCTGCAGTGATTCTGGTGACTCAGTTTAATATGTCGGGGTTTTTCCCCACTTTATCTCACCTCACTCCTGCCAGGAGGTGCTGCTTGTGTGGTGAACGCTGTCCTGGCTTCTTGGTTCTTAGCTGTGGTCACGAGGGTGTCTTTCTTTGAGCTGTTTTGTGTTTTTCATGGTAGCTTAAACATGTTTTGACTTCTAAGTGCTCAGGAAACCTGTTGGAAACTATCAGAGATGGATGGTGCTTTCAGGTAATGGCCTTTTGCCTCAGATTAATGTTTGCAGTTGCATTTTATGTAATTTATTGCCTTGTCATTGTGTTCCAAAGGCTAAGTCTGTTATGACATTATCTTTTAATTTGATTAATTCCTTCTTCAGAAATTTTGAGACACAGATCTTGAGTGTCTGGTTTGCTTGTTCCACATTAGGCTGGCAGGCGTCTCTTTTCATCCCTGATTGAGTTAGGAATCACTGCAGTGCTCCTACCACAGACAGGGAGGGGAGTGATTTACCATGGCAGCAGCACTTCTGTTCATCTCTTCACTCCTTTTTCTCTTCCTTTGGTTAAAGAATCATTGAGCTTGACATCTGCTTGCTGCTGCTTCTCTCTTTTTATCATGTAAAATGTGTATTTTTCATTTTACGCTATCCTCATGTTTCTTCTCAACACAACAAAATGCTTATCAGGTCTTAGAAAAGAGGGAATGCAGGAACCAGCGCTGCTCTCTGATTTTTCATTGTGAAAATACACGTGCTGAGCCAAAAAAAAAAAATCCTACAAAACCCCAAATAAATTTAGCCAGCAGGATTCTGGTCCAGCTTCTGTCATATTGAGCAGCTATGAACTGGGAGGGAAAGAGAGGGAATAATCAAACCAACCATGATCTGACAAATGGTTTTACTGTTGAATCTTGTGGTTGTCCCAGCACTGTGAAACCTACTGACCTGAAGGGAATGGGAAATCGTTGTGATCAGCCCTAATTGCAGAAGAGCCATAATTTGGCACATCGGTTGCTATGGAAGCGATTGACTTTTCTCGCGCTGTTCCTGTGAGGATGCTGCTGCTGCTTCCTTCTGCCACATCAGGAGATGGGAGCAGTTGCAGAATAAACTCCTGTATCATCAAACAAGCCCCAAGTCTGGTCTGAAATTCTGGAGCAGGGGGAGGAATGTTGAAGGCATTGCTGGAGTTCCAGGTGTGAATCCCTTTGGGATTGGCCACAGACCAGTTGGCATTAGTGAGTTTGCTTGAACTGAAAGTTGGAATTGGAGAGGAATGGCTGGGTTCAGAGGTGAGAATTTATTGAGTCTTACCAAAGTGGAGTTGCTCAAGTTAAGAAGTGAAAATAACACAAATCCCATTGATTATTCCCATGTGTTTCAGCTGTTAAATAACTGGAGACAATATGCTTTTCTTGAAGCTTCCTGATGCAATCTGTTAATAACCAACCCTTACAGCCTGGGGTTTGGGTTCATCTACCTGGAAGAGGAAAAAAAGAGGGGAAAAGGCTATAAATGATCCAAATTCTGTTTTTGTGATGAACTGTCCAACTTTAAAACGTTGTGACTGCTTTCAGAGATGCAGCCTTGATGGCTCCTGAGGTGTGTTTTGCTTCAGATGCTTCAGCAGCAGCAGCCTAGCACCTCTGGCTTCCCACCCAGATGCATCCCAGGGAATCTAAGGAATTTTGCCTCAGCCAGCAGCAGTGCTTGCTTTCCAGTGGCCTGTTGGGAAACAGTAACATTTTTGTGCTAACACTTTGGCTTTTTGAATATTTAGAGCTTTCTGCCAGCAAATAAATATGTACACAAGCAAACCAACCCCGATGGTTTTGAAACTGTCAGTGATGGGCCTGTGAGGATCAGTGTAAAATATTCTCTTCCACATCTGAGCAGGTGGGGCAGATTTCTCCATGGCTGAGTGACTCTGGCAGAGGAGTTTCCTCTTGCAGTGTATTATTTTTTGACAACCAGAGAAGCCCACGCTGATGCTCACAGCAGGGTTTGGTTTGGAAGGCACCTTAAAAATCATTCAGTCCCACCCCCTGACACGGGCAGGTGTGGGGTGCCCATGCCCAGGGAGCAAAGATTTGGTGAAGTGAGAAGCAGGGCTCTGAGTCCTGGAAGAGTGGACTGCACCCCTGTGCCTTGGGGGAGGTATTCCCTAAGCCTGGGAAAGGTAAAACTCCACCCTTCCCCTAGAAATCCCAGCACCCTGCCCCTGTTCGAGGTTCTCTGCCTCTGGGTTAAGCTGGGTTTGTTCCTGTACTGGTGATGCCCCAATAAATGGATCTTTGAGCTTAAAAGCAGGGACCTGTTGTCACTACAGGACATGAAATAGCAGAGTGGATTCACATCACAGCACTGAGGTTTTGATTTCAGAAGAGGCAGAAGCCTTTATTTGGGGTTTGCAACCCTTTTATCAGGTGTTCCCCTACAGGTCACCATGACTGGCCAAAGGAACCTCTCTGGTGTCATTGGTGGGACAAGAGAAAAACCCATCCAGAACAGCTGTGTGACATTGTTTTGAGAATCAAAACCTATTTACAAAAACCAGTTCTTGAAAGAGAAATTCCCAAAAGATTTTCCCTTGGGAACAACTCAGCCAGTGCCAGGCTGCAAACTCTCTCAGGCTCAGAAAATCCTGTCCACAGCCCATCTCCTTCTGTCTCATGCTGGTCACCAGACGTCCCTGGACTTGATCCTGCAGCCACTGAAGCCCTTCAGGGGCACCTTGTGCTAGAGGAGGTTGCTCCAAGCTCCATTCACTTGCAGGGATGGAGACACCCCCAGGTTCTCTGACCCCTTAGGAAGTGTCAGGCACAGTCCCAGCAAGTGGCCGTGCTCTGCTCTAAAGGAGCAGAAGTTTTTGTCATAAAAATGTAGCAGGAGGAGAGGGAAAAGGAAGCAAGCCAACTTTTTCAAAGTGCTGAGGTGTTTCAGCAGTGCAGGCAGTGGCTGATGCTTGCCTGGATCCGTGTTGCAGCTCCCTCAATAAACCAAACCAATCCACAGTTGTTCACTTTGTGGTGGTTCTGTTCCTGCTCAGCATCTGTCAGGATTGGCAGTGCCAGCCTGGCTGGTGACAGCACCATCCCAGCTGTGTCTGGGCTCCTGCTTGGAATGCCCTTGATGTCTTTACCCAAACTTCATTTTCCTTCTTAGTTCCCTGTGGAGTTATTTAGGAGTTCTTTAGGTGGGGCTTAATTTGAAGTTTGCCTTTGCCTTGTGTTTATGCCTGGACCAGGTGGAAATACAGGGATGCTAAATGAGGCAGAAAGGGTGGCAGAGATGATGCTTGCTGGAGGACCTGGTCATGGTTGTGCTAATTAGTGACTAGAGTGACTAATCAGTCCTCTCTTTTTCCTTCTGGCTCAGACATTTATTCCCAAATACTTTAGAGGAAGTGGTTGATAATTCTACTTCTTTTCCTCCAGTGTTTTGGGATGCTGTTATTTTGTTTCACCTCTTCATGGAGGCAACCCCCTCAGTATTAATTTTACCATTATTGTTGGCTGTAACAATAGAAGAAAGGGTGGTTGCATTTGTAGGAAACTGCTGCATTCTTTTATAAGCCTGCTTCCCATATCCCAGTGCCTGTGGATGAAAGTCCTTGAATTTCAGTGGTGCTATGGAGAGCTGCCCATAAGTGAAAATATGCAGTGCTCTGAAAGCCACACCGTGACTTGTGCTCTCTTGCCAGTTGCTGTGACTTCCTCACCCTCCCCAGGACTGCAGAACAGGAACTTCTTTATTCTTACCCAGTGTGACTGTTGTTCCCCTGGTGAAATTGGCCTCAGTTGTCAGCATTCCCTCTGTCCCATCTGCTCTGTTCTGCAGGGCAGCACAGCTGCCCTTGGACCCTGAAGAAAGGAGATCAATTTGAGCATAACCTCCTGTACCACAGTAGATTTTCCACTTCATTAAGCAGAATTTTTGACGTTTTATGTCACTAATTATTTGACTCCAAATTGCTTGAAAATAATTACCTTGAGTCCAAACACGACCATTTTGGCCAGCTGCCAGTCTGAAAGTGCAGCTTTGCTTGGAAGCACTGCTTGTGCCAGCCTGGCTTCAAATTCCTCCAGTGCCCTGGAACTTACTGCAGGCTCCAAAATCCTTCTGTTTGGTCTGAGACTGTAGCAGCCTTCCTCCCCAACTCCTGTGCTTGCTGGTTTTGTTTTTTTTAGAGTCCCCACTGGCTCTTCCATATATTCCCATGAGAAACTCCAAATGTTCTTAGTTTTTGATATTAAAAAAGCTTCCTGCATCAGTAATAGTGTAATACACTACCCTTAAACTTGTCTGGAATAAAAGGTCAGTTTAAGACCTAAAAAGAAATCCAAACAACTTTATTTACAGTCCAGGGCCTTTTAATCAGTCAGTGTTGGATGTCCAGACATGGAGCACAGTTCCAGGTAAATTTTTTTAAGCTAAAGTGCCAAAAACTGTAAAGGAAGAAATAATTTCATCTTTGCATTCCATCAGTGGGGAACTTACTGCTTCCATCCTGGTGTCCTTGATTTGTTAAAAGAGCTCAGGAACATTTTTGGAAATCAAAGTGCAATCCTGCTTCCAGGAGATATTCCACATATCCAGGCTTGTATTTATGATAACTGGCCTTTCATATATATAATATATCGTCAGTAATGTGTGTCTTCTCATTTTCCCCCTTGTTTTTTCTTTGATCCTTAATAGGGATCTCAGTTCAGGAAAATCCATCTCCAGTGTGCGTGGAGGGTTTTAAACTCCAGAACATGAAATGCATTGAACCAGGTCTTATGAAAATAGTGAAGTTACATTTATTAGCTGCTCTGGCTCAGAAGGGTTTGGGATTAAAAATAACTTTCTGACCATCCACTCTAAGGAATGTTAAAGAACTTCATCAGGCAATCATCAGGCAGTGGGGATGGAGCAGTGTTTATGTGCTGTGCTGAGGAGGATTTCTTCTGTTCGAATTTCTTCTTAGAGGAAATGGTTTTGGAAGGGGTGCAAAAGGATGATGTAGTGGGATTAATGGTGGGAATTTGTGCAGTTTCTTGCAGAAATTATTGGATGGAAAGGGAGGCACTGAGGGGCACAGGAAGAATTGGAGGTGCAGATGAACACCTCCAGAGTCCAGTGTGGGTTTTGGCTGGTGAGAGGGCTCTGATGTTAATATCTAAGGAGATTATCTTTACTTTGCCACTTCTCTGTGGTGGGATTGCCTTTAGTCAGACCATTTTCCATTGCTGCTCCAGAACTACTAATACTTGATTCACAGAATTGTTCAGCTTGGGAAAGACCCTTAAGATAATGAAGTCCAGCTGTTCCCCCAGCACCACCAGCCATGTCCCAGGTGCCACATCCACGTCTTTTGGGCACTTCTGGGGATGGGAACTGTCCCACTGCCCTGGGCAATTGCTGGACAACCCTTTCCATGGGGAAATTCCTGCTGGTGTCCACCCTGAGCCAGCCCTGGCCCAGCCTGAGGCCATTCACTCTCCTCCTGTCCCTGTCCCCTGGGAGCAGAGCCCGGGCCCCCCCGGCTGTCCCCTCCTGCCAGGAGCTGTGCAGAGCCAGAAATTCCCCCTGAGCCCCTTCCCAACTCCCTCAGCCTCTCCTGGGGCTCCAAACCTGTCCCCAGCTCTGTTTCTGTCCCTGGACAAGCTCCAGCCCCTCCATGTCTTTCCCAGAACTGACCCCAGGATTAGAGGTGGTGCAGCAGTACAAAAAATGACATTTATAGAAATGTGTATGGGGCAGCCTTCATCCCTCAGTGGTTCAATTTTTGAAAATCTCTTCTTGATGTAAACAAGACTAATGAAAAAATCTTCCATTAATTCTGAGATTAGGGGGATATGCAGAAATGGTCAAGGACATTTTCCAAATACAGCTCGAGTGTATCCAGAATAATTTAAAGCAGATGTACATAATAATGGGACAGATTCAGGTCACATGGAGGGAGGGAAGTTAGATAAAATTCTGCAGTTATGTAATTGAAGATCAGGGTCCTAAATGGTATCATTTATTTCTAGCCTTCCATAGGTGCTTGCTCTTTGCACATAACTAATCTCTTTTTTTCATTGCTAATTCAGGATTTTTTTGATTTCTCTGATACTCAGGCAAATTCAGGGATGGGTGCCAATAAGGGAACTGTTACCCTGTTCTTGTCAGACACTCACTGAAATAGATTTCAGATGTTTTGAAAGTAAAAGTACAGCCATTAAACCAAAAACATTCTGTGGACTACAGATGCATTGTTAATGTCTCCCAGGGACATTACCCTCCATCATTTATCTAGAATTAGGTGATGGTGGCTATCAAACCAGTCACAGAATTACCAAATAAATCATAAAGAAATTTCATTTGCTTGTAAGCATTTGCAGCTGAAATATGTGGCAGCTTTCATATAGGAATTGAAAGGAGGTAACAGAAACACTATTTGGAAATGACAATGTACAAAAACATTGTATGTTTTGAATGGTTTCTTGAAAAGAGCAAACCTAATAACTCTGCCATAAAATGATACATTTGGTTTTCAAGGAACTCTCTGAACATTTATGAGCACTTATAATATATTATATATATGGACTCTCTCCTGCTGCCTGTGCTGCCTGCAGAGGTGTTAAGAGTTGAGCCCTTCAGGAATCCAAAGGGTGCTTGTAGATAAAACATCTGAGAGAGCTGCCAGGCTCTGTGAAATTGCTCCTAAATGGCTCAAATCAGGTAAATTCCAGGGTGAATTGCAGAGATCTGCTGACGTATTTAAAGTGGGTTGAATTTTTTGAAGGGAGGATCAGAGGTATTAAATTGCTTGACAAGCTCAGGTTGTATTCTTTCTAATTTGCATTTTTGCAGTTCAGTCAAAGAAAAATCATTAACTTAAAGAGAGGCAGAAGTAGATGGAAAGTATGGGGGTGTGTTCACTGTTAAAATTGTTCAATACAAAAGAGAAAAAGGTATCTGTGTGAGCCTTAGGTATCTCCACTCTTTCTGAAATGTCTGAATAATTGAATGTTGGATTTAATTATTGTTACTGCTGACTTAAGTGTACCAATTGAAATTTGCTCTTGCAGTGCCAAGCAGCTGAGGAGCTCTTGGGGAGGCTCATGGCAGAGCTGCTCCTGTCCTTCCACATCCTGGGAGCCCCTCTGGCCTCTCTGCTCCCAGCCCTGGCCCAGCTGCTGCATCCATGGATCCCCCCTTGCTCTCCCATCCCTGCCTCACGAGCTGCTGGCACTGCAGGCCCCTGATCTCAGGAACCTCTGCAGTTCTCTTGTGGCCTCTGTGCCAGTGTAGTTCACTCCAGAAGCAAAATGAACAGCTGGGGAAGGATCATGGTGTGTTCCTCAGGGGCTACAGCTGGAGAAATCACACATTCGAGTTTCTTTTACTTTCACAGATCATGGGATGGTGTTGTGGGTTTAGAGCTAGCTAAACTCACCAGTGCACTTACTCATTTTTTTCTTGTGAGATATGGTTTTAGGAGAAAGGAATACAGGCTGAAACTTAAAGACTATAAAGAAAGTTTTATTAACAAAACTAATAGAATAGAAAAAAAAAAAGGAAAAGTCAGAATGAAACTTCCAGAGCTCTTGGCCCTTTCTGAAGCTCCCAAGAGCCTCTCTCAGGAAAACTATTTCCATAGATGGATCCTTTTCCTTTTCCTTTTCCTTTCCCTTTCCCTTTCCCTTTTCCCTTTTCCTTTTCCTTTCCTAACCTTCCCTTCCCTTCCCTTGAAAGGCAGGTGCTCCAAACCTGAGCTCAGCAATTCAGGTACTGAAATAAATGATTTACAAGCTCTTTGCCACTGCTCCAAGGACTCCCATCACAGACACAGCCTGCAGAACACAAACACATTGCAGTGAATTGCTTATTTCTAATAACATAAATAAAAATCCATGAACAGCTCCAAGACAGATTAGTCTCCAAAGCTGCTGCCTGGTTGGAAGCAGAGGTAATTTGTCCAAGGAGCACAGGGATTATTTTTTTTTGTAAGAAACATGTAAGCAACCAGCCTTACTTTGCACTGCAAAAACAAAAGAAATAATAAAAAAAAGACATTCAGATTCTTCTGCAGTCAGCTGTACAGAAATTAAATGTATCTTCTAAAAAATTAAAGATAATATTCCAAAGATTACATGAAATTCACAGTCAAGTTTTAGGTAGTCAGTAATAGCTGTGCTTCTTTCTTTTAATCCTTAATCTTCAGAAAAGCCAGGTACCTGCAGGATTGCATGTCAGAAATAACTAAAAGCTCTCAGAGACATGTGAAACAGGCTGTCCTTTTAGAATAAAATACTCCCTGTGTTCAGATTATCTGGCATTTTCATCGACCAGAGCATTAAGGTGCTGGGAGCAGTAACTCAGAGTCTGTGGATGCAATGCTGCCACGTGCCCAGAGGGATCAGGAGTGGGACAAACAGCAGGAAAAGCAGGAGGGTGAGAGCACAGAGCCAGGGAAGGGAGGGAATCACAACCCAGCCCCTGCCAGTGCACTCTGCCTGTGCCCAGCACTCCCTTAGGAGAAGCCCCATCTTCATGATCATGGAATAATTGAAAATCCAACATAAATGTGCTCTGATGGCCTTTGAGGTCCCTTCCAAACCCAAACCATTTCTGGGTTTCCCCTCGGTGCCAGGCTGGGTCACACTGGGGTGGCTCTGGTGTCCTTTCCAGTGCCATTTCACTGCAGAGGGGTTTGACATGAAACTCTCCTGCTGACAGCCAGCCAAGGCTTGCTGGGGTCCAGCAGCAGAGGGGCAGGGTGGGCAGCAAACCAGAGCACTTCAGTACCCCAAGTTCTGTCTTGCCAACAAAATAATTGCTTTTTTTTTTTTTTTTAAAATCTCATTTTCCCTGTAGAAGAATTGTTTCTCCTGTTTTCATCAGGAGCTGAATTCAGCCTTCCCTGCCATGGTTAGGTTGGTTTGTAGTGGTTTTACCAGGAGCTGAGGGGTGTATTCAAGATGTGAATACTCTAAAGCATTTGGGAGACCTGGACAAGCAAATGAAGCTGGCCTGGAGATGTGGCAGTTTGCTGGGATACAGGATCTGCCTGGCTGTGAAATAGTGGGAGATCATTACTGAGTGGCTCCATGAGACAAAAATGACAGGAACAGCCAAGTAAAGCTGTCAGCTGGCAGGAAAACCCAAGTGACGTGGTTTGGTTGCCAAGAGGAAGCTGACAGAGACCTGGCTTGGTGGGTGGCTGCAGTCACCCTCCAGCACTGCAGCTCCCAAGAACCCTTTTCCTCCTGGTTTTTTTGGTGTGTTTTTATATAAAAATACAAGCTTTCTGCTGAACATGAAGGGACATCAAATAACACAGCCCATAGAACTCTTTAAAATACCAGTGCACTTGCAATGAGTCAGGGAGGGGGTTTTTATTCTTCTTTAAAATTCCTGGCAGTAAGCATTTGGTGATTGCTTTTAATATTGCTGAGTGTTGATGCAGAAGCACATGAGCTCATGTAGTAGGTGCAGCAACTTCAGCCCAGCAGCATTTTGGGACCTCTTTGATTTTGGGTTGGGCAGCATGTCACTGGTTATAGATGTGCCAGCATTATTGGAGTTGACTGGGGCTGTGTTAGAGATGTTGTAGCTGATTATAGCAGTGGTGTCCAACAGTTAAAAATATCTCAGGTGGGTTCTGTTCTATCAGCTCTGTGCTCAGATTTCCTGGGGAGACAGGAGTGTGCTGAAGTGAGTGAAAAAAGGTGGGTAACACTCATGAGAAGGGAGAAAAAAACCTTTCACTGAACTTAGGAACAGAGTATTAGGTGTTAGTGTCAGCCCTGAAAGGCAACTTACAGCTTTTTAACATAATACCCATTCACAGGCACCTCAGAGCTGCTACATCTCTTCTTTGACATTCAGTTAAGTGATTCCACTTATTTTTTAAGACTTAAGGAGGGGATAATCCAGTACAATGGAGCTTTGCTTAAGTTCAGAGTTATCTGTACTTGGAAAGCCAGGTTATAATAAAGTAATTGCTAGCTCTGTATGAAATGTGGAGGTCTCACAGCTCCCCTGCTGTGGTTCAGCAGGTGATGCCTTGTTCCATGACCAGCATCTCACAGGGAATGAGCATGGAGTGACAAGACAAGGCAGAAGAACCTCAGGCTGAAGGAGGTCAGAGTTAGATCTGAGGAATTAATTCTCCCCTGGGAGGGTGGGCAGGCCCTGGCACAGGTGCCCAGAGCAGCCCCTGGATCCCTGGCAGTGCCCAAGGCCAGGCTGGACAGGGCTGGGAGCAGCCTGGGACAGTGGGAGGTGTCCCTGCCATGGCTGGGGTGGCACTGGAGGGGCTTTAAGGTCTCTCCCACCCAAACCTGTCCATAATTCTGTGAATTACAATCACAGACTGGTTTGGGTTGAAGGGGCCTTGAATTTGTCGTGGTTCCAACACCCTGGCATTAGGACTTTCATCAAAGCACTTAATTATTATCCTCTATATCTTCAATTTACCTACACAGTGACTTGGGAGAAGCTTGTAGTTTTCTGTATTTTCCAGGTGAAAGCCAGGTTGGTGCCCCTTGGAGATGTTTTAGGGGTAGTTTAAAAGAAGCAGGGGGTTAAGGACAAGGTTAAACTCAACCTCCAAGGAGTGAATTTTTTTTGGGGAGTTGAACTCCCAACTAAAGCAAAGGACAGCACTAAACCAAAGCACACTGGCTGTGCCCTGTGCCCTGCAGCTGCCTCACCTGGGCACTTTAAATCCTCCCAGGTGAGCAGGGCAGAGGTAGATCCAGCTGTTCCCTTCTGCCCAGATGTGTAAGCCAGCATGATATGAATATTTTTAATATCGTGGTTGTGAAGACAGGAAGGGGAATGCACAATCAGCTGTGGAGCTGGTGCCTGGAGTTTTAGCTTTCATATTTTCTGGATTCTGTTCTGCATTTGTGTAACTCTGAACTTCATAGAAGGTGTCAGTGAGTTCTCCTCAGAGCTCAGTCACACACAGCAATCCTTTTCCAGCCTACAGCCAAGGGCACCACTGCAGCTGCAGGCCCAAAAAGTATAAACAGCACATTGAGCTGAGCAAACTGGGAGGATGGCACTGCATAACATGAAGCTGTAATTGGAGAATTAAGCCCAGTATGTAAATGGATCAAAACTTATAAAAGTGTAAAAAACATGTGATCCCTCATCCATCTTGGGTGGAGCCATGGCTGGGCTCTTGTACTGCCCAGGGTGCATCCTTTGAAGCCTTTTTAATAAATCCCTACTTTATTCCTGTACACTGTCTAGCCTCTCTTCTAGGTAGCCTCTCAAGGCATCAGTGCCATATCCAGGGAATGGCTTTTACCAAAAAAGTCTCATTTAAAAAATGTAGTCTACCTTTTTAAAGGAAGAAGAAACCTTGGAAATACAAGTCTCTCTAGTTTTTGTTTTACATAAATGTCTCTGTTTTGGCTTGGGCTCCCAGAGCCAGTAAATGCCCACAGATTGACTGTGGGTGGTCAGCAGTTCCACAAATTGGGCCATCCATCTAAATTTGTCTCTCTTAAATCTCTGGGATTCACGTCAGCGTTGGTTCAAGCAGTGCAGGGGGATTCAGTAACTTAGACAGCTTCTGTGTATCCTCCATTTTCATAACACTGGAGCTGCTGTGCAAGGACAGCTCCAGATGCTCAACTCCCAGAGCTGGTGGGGCTTAGGAATGCAGTCGTGGTTGCATGGGAGATGCCCCTGGGTTTTTAATTTGCACTAGTGCAGATGAGACATCCAAAAATTGCTGTGAGCTTCTGTGAGCTATACTCTGTGAGCTTAAATGGGAATTTCTGGAAGCAACTGGCTTAAATTTCCTGAGGTTTTGTAGATGCTGTGATTTGTGGGTTTCAGTTACAGTTATCAAAAAGCAACATTTTATTTAAGGTAGCATCCTTTTTCTGTAACTGCAGGCTGAGTGCTGGAGGAGCCCAAACCAGGACAGAGCTGGGAAATGGAGATGGGCTCTTTTCCAGATTGTACATTATCAGATGAATAATTAACTGTAGACTAATTGCAAATCCTAATTAGTCTCCTATAACTGCGCTAAGCACAGTATTACTTCAGTATAATGTGGTAAGAACTTGACCTTCAGGCTTTAACCCTGCTGCTGGTGTGAGCAGGAAGGAACTTGACTTTCAGAACCCAAATTACATCTGTGATACCACAAGTCAAAACCCCCCCACAGACTTTTGTTATAAAATTAAAAGGATACAGAAATGCCAGTAAACATGCCTGGCCTTTTCCCTGCGTGCATTGCTAGCTGGAAGTTCTCTGTGCTGCTTTCCCTACAGGTGGTGGGGGGAAAAAAATACAAAAAAATATTAGGAATGTTGGTTTTGGCCTATTTTGTAGACTTTTTGGGGAATTGGCTACTTTGTGGAATGGCCCACAGGGTGAGTGCAGAAAAGGTGAGTTGTATCTGGAGAGATTTGATTTCCATAGCAGGTGACAGTGGAGGTTTGCACATGGATTTTCTGTCCTGATTTCTACTCAGTAGCACAGGTTGGTTGTTCTGCAGCTCGTGGAGCACCTTCCAAATGGCTCTCGTGGTCTTGTGTTCTGTGTGAGTAACTTGGAGGAAGTTTCTGTGCCTCCAAGAAACAGAGAGAGGAGAGCAAACACTCTCTCTTCTCCAGTGCTGGTCTAGAAAATCTTGTTCCCTGGTAGCTCTGGTGCTTCTGCTCCAGGGACAGGATGCCCAGGTGTGCTTCCATGGGAGATGCTGTGAAAATAATGAAGAAAGAGTTAACACTGAGGAAAACTTTTATCCGTGTTACAGGAGTGTAGTGGTTTAGGTTTGCCAGTTTGAATTTCCTGGCTTTTAAAATGTGGTATTCACAGAGGCAGACCCAGCTTCTCAGTGGTTTACAAAGCTGTCAGTTCTCAGAACTAAACAGCCATTGGCCTTTTCTAGGCTCAGAGGAACCTCTCAGCAGCCTCTCAGGAAAATAATTTCTATGGGTGGTTTTCTTCCTTCTTCCTAAATATCAACCAACACCAAACCATCGCAATAACCTAACATTAATGACCAGCATGAAATGGTAAAACAGACTTGAATAACCTGAAAACCCAGATACCCAGGGTACACAGCAGGTGTTGTGCAGCAGCCAAAATAAACAATTCCTGTCTGAATCCAGTTTTCTTCTGTTTAGGTGACACTGAGCAGGAGCTGGGACCCCCTCCATCCGTAGATGAGGCAGCGAACACACTCATGACTCGCCTGGGCTTCCTCCTGGGAGAGAAAGTCACGGAGGTTCAGCCAGGGCCCCAGTACAGCATGGAGGTGCAGGACGAGAACCAGGTATGAGCCCCAGTGGCACGGGTTGGGATGGCTCTGGTGCTTTGGGACAGGGTGGTTCTTGCCTCATCCCGTGCAAACCAGGTGTCTCCTGAGGAGGAATTCGTGGTGCTGAGGTGGAGGTTGTGTTTCCTCACCACGTGAGGATTCATCCTTCCACAGCAGCAGGTTGAGGGTTCAGCCATGTGAGGCAGCTTCTGGTGTTTTTCTGTTTCTGCAAATGTAGGAGTGGGCAGCGTTTCTAATCAGATTGTAGTGGCCAAAATAATCTCTACTTGCCTGGCATTTTCTGTGGGGTGTTTCAGAAGTGTTTCAGTAGTTTTACATAAAGAATCCTATGCGGGAGGGAGAGGGAAGTAGTAAGAGTGTGATTTTACAGATAGTCACAGTTCTTGCTCATATTTACCCAACAAGGTGATTTCATGCTTGAAAGCAGATAAAGAAGGCAAATCATAAAATCTTTATTGTGATGGAGCTTGTTACACCCCTGGCTGGCTAGAAGGATCTGGGCTGTGATACAGATCTTGTAGGAGCTGTCTGAGCCTGAGTTTCTCCCTCCTTTTCCTCAGGTATGGACAATTTGCAGTTTTGCTGAGAGTGAAAACAGGAGGCTTTTCTCCCCCTCCCCTTTTTGTATTTAAATTGATAGATGGATAGTCCAGTATGCAGCAGAGCACAAAACTCAGCAGCCACTTCCACTTCTCTGTTATTTCAGTTGTCATTGAGTGACTCTGCATGAACCACTCAGATACTTAACATAGATGTAAATATAATTCAGAGAACCTGAATTCCTTAAAAAGAGAGTGAAAAGTGGCCTGTCCTAAGTGCAGAGCAGATGTGGACTGGTGGGAGCAAGTCCAGAGGAGGCCACAGAGTTGATCCAAGTGCTGGAGCCCCCTCTGCTCTGGAGCCAAGCTGGGAATGTTCAGACTGGAGAGGAGAAGGCTCCAGGGAGGCCTTAGAGCCCCTTCCAGTGCCTGAAGGGGCTCCAGGAGAGCTGGGCAGGGATGTTGGACAGGGGTCTGGAGTGGCATGAATGGCTTTCCATGCCAGAGGGCAGGCTTGGGTGGGATTTTGGGATGGGCTTCCTCTTTGAGGGGCTGCTGAGGCCCTGGCACAGGTGCTCAGAGCAGCTGTGGCTGCCCCTGGATCCCTGGCAGTGTCCAAGGCCAGGTTGTGTTGCCTGACTGACACAAGACATTTTTGATACCCTGCATGAGCTAGTTTGATTGAGAGCCAAGAAATGTGATTTTTTTTAAAGTTTTTGCCTTAAACACATATGTTTAACAGTTTTAACACTTTCCATTCAATTTTTTAAAACAAGTTGTGGATTTAAAATGGACTGTACTATGCACTGGGTTAGAAAATGTCCTTTTAACAGGCACCTATTTCAACTGAATGCTTCAAAGCCAAGCAGAGCTTTCTACTATAAATGGTTCCTTTTGTTGTTACCTCTTGACAAAAATTAAAATCACATCTTTTCTCTAAAGCCAAAGATGTCTTTGGTGAATAAATAGAAAAAAAAAAATCTAAAGATAAATAGCAGAGACTTGTCCTCTAAACTAGATTGGTATCTTGGGCTGTGTGCTAATTTTTGCATGAAAAAGTGTTTTCCAGGGCCTTTGAATGCTATTCCTGTTCAGGAGAAGATAAAGAGAGGCTGGTTCCTCAATTACCAAGTTAATTTTTTCCTTCCTTTGTAAGCATCTCCTGATGTCAGCACTTGCCTTGAATCCTGGAATACTCAGGGTTGGAAGTGACCTGGTGAGCTCAGCCCATCCCACAGCCCCAGAGGCTTCAGGGAGGGACCAGGGCTTGAAATCTCCCCTGATGGATGGAGGCTCTCCTGACAGCCTGTCTTGGGCCTCACCAACTTTTAACTTGTGGAAAACATTTTTCTTCTGCCCAGTGGAAGATTTCCTCAGTGGAAGCTGGGACTGTAGCTCCTCGTCCTTCCCACGTCTGCGAGGGCTGTGCCTGTGTCGTGTCCCCAGGCCCTGCAGGTGGTGGAAGGGTGCAGTTGTCCTTTTTTTCCAGTGTAGCTGTCCTTTCTGTGGGCTGGATGAACCTTCTCCATCAGCCTCTCCCCCTCAGCCACAGCCATCTCACATTTCTGGGCTTCTCCAGTGGCTGTCTCAGCAAACAAATCCTGCCCAAGCTAAAACTGCTTCCCAATTGCAGCAAATTTTGGGAAAACCTCTCCAGATTTCCATCCCAAACTGAATTTCTTCCACTATACTACTTCCAGTCATGTTGAAAACCACACAGGGAGATATTTATGGGATTTGCAAAGATTAATTCTTCTGTTAATCAGTGATTAATTCAAATCTGGTTGAGACTTTGACCAGTAGGTTGCACTTGAACCTAAAAATCAGAACAGTCTTTTGGGTTTTAATGTGTTAATTTACATGAGCTGAGCAAAGAAAACATTCTTTGTATCAAAAGCTGCTGCTTGTTATTCCAGCCATGCTTTGCCCTCTCAGGCAAGACAATAATTATTTGCCATCTCACCAGTGCTTAAGCTGAAAGGAAGATAAGGAATGGGAAATGCACTGAAACTGCCCAATCTCTGCATCTCTACATTGCCTTTTCCCCCAGTTGCCTTATTTTGAAATAGATCCAAGGATATATTCTCTAATCTAGATTGAAATAAAACAGTCTGGTTTCTGTGCTTTTAATTGTGATTTCCTTAATGGGAGATCCCGAATGCTGAGGATTAAATCTTTTTTTCTCCTACTTTTTGGGAAATTCTTTCTAACTGTATTGTCTGCCAGAGCAGCACAAAGGACACTGAGGCTGTGGCAGAACAGAGTAATTTTTCAAAGTTCACTAAAAATGTGACAGATGAAACAGCAGCAGTAAAAATACAGAATGTTCTGTCAATGGAAATTTTTATTTAAAACTTGCACAGAGGAACATTTTTCTATATCAATACAAAAATAAAACATGTCAATCAATGCCAAGTGATATACTGTGTTATATCATAATTTCCAGTTGCTTGTTCTTCAGGAGCTGCATTGATAACACAGCAAATAAAGGAATTTCTATCACTTCTAGCATTTAATGAAACAATAGTTTTATCAGCTGGAGGGAAGATGAGTGTACCATCCTTGCACTGAATTTTAATTTGCTTTAAAGTGCAGTGATTTCTGTGTTCAACTTAGTGGATGTTATTTTGTACTGAGATAAGATTCAGTGGGGATTTGCTTAAAAGGACAGTTAAAACAAAGACATAGAAAAACTCCAACATAAAGAATTTATAATAGCAATAAGGCTTTACATTCTGGAAGATCCCACATGTAAGCTGATGGAATTTTCAGGTGCTGTAGTTTGAGACTGTCAGGCACTTGTGGAGATCATCTAAACCAACCTTCTGCTTCAGGCAGGGCTGGCTGAGTTTGGGGTGGGTTATTCCCCAGCTGGAATTCTCTGTACAATTCTGGTGCCCCCAACAGGAAAAGGACACGGGACTGAGCAGGGCTGGGCAGAGGAGAAGCATCACCCCCTTGCCCTGCCTGCCTGACTCTTCACATGCAGCCCAGGATACCCTTGGCCTTCCTTGTCCAAAGCTCCCCAGTTCTATTACCTTAAACTTGGTGCAGTTCATTGGTCTGTCTGTCAGTGAGTTAAAGAAAATATTGGGGAAAAGCTGATTAAATGGTGTGCTGAGGGAATCCCATCAGCTGTGATAAATCAGAAAATAGTCCCACTGTGATGGGTAGCTCAGTGGAAACATCTGTGTGGCACAAGCCAAACAGCAAGCCAGAAAGAGCCCTGTGTTAGGTTATGTTAAGAATAATAACAAACCCTATCAATTTAAAAGAGAAAAAACATAATGGAATACTTTCATTTAATATGACACACAAGTAGTTTTTAATTTGGCCACTAGAATGAATAAGCTAGAAATAATTTTGTAACATGTAAAGCAGATTTAGAAAAATCAGTAGTGTATTTAGACATCTGAAAAACTTGCAGTATGAGGATATGGAAAAGGTTTGTGGAGAGAGAAAGTGCCTGACAGGTGATGTAATGAATGTGTGAAACCAGAATATTCAGAGAGCCAAAATTACCAGAGCAGTCAGCTTGCCTACAGTTCCTAGAAGGCAGTGGGGAAAAAGGAGAGGTACTGGTAAGTGCCTAGAATGTGAAAGACTAGAAAATAACAAAAACTGGGATTTAGCAGTGGCACTTCAAATTGGATGGAGAGAGGAGAGCGTTGCCTTGCTTTTCCCAGGTGCTTCAGGAGAGGTGACCCCCACGTACTCTGTGGGCATTTTAGAATCACTGGATTCTCAAATCTGCTTCTTGTTGGGACACTTCCAGGGATGGAGACTCCACCAGTGCCTTGGGCAGCCCATTGCAATGCCTGACCACTCTGTCAGCAAAAAATTGTCCCTGTTACCCAACCTGAACCTCCCCTGGCCCAACCTGAGGCGATTTCCCCTTACCCTGTTGTGTGCTGCTTGCAGGAAGAGACCCACCCTGATGTGAACCCCGGGGAGATTATAAATGAATGTGGAAATAGCCACACATTCATTTTCTGCTGTGTCTGTGTTAAAACCCAAACCTGCCAGCAGAGCTGTGACATTGGCACCGTGTCCCTGCTTTGCTGATGAGCTGATCCATGTTGGGGATATTCTGTGGTGAGGCTGAGATGGATTCAGCTGCCTCTGGCACCAGAGCAGAGCTGTGGGGTGAGCAAGGGGCTGTCCTGTCCCCCTGCCACATCCACAGGGATGCTCTGGGTTGCCTCCAGCACCAGGGCAGTTACACACTGAGTAAGGATTTTTTACAAAACCCACGGGGATACTTGGACAAGGTAGGTTTTTCACGTGGTGGCTGCAAACACCATGTTCAGCTTTAAAAAAGTCTCTCCCAGGCATTTTAAAAGTTTCAAATATGGGATAGGGAGGAGAAAAGAAGAATTACATGTCAAGCCTGTTGTTATGCAGTTTTGCAGGTATGATGCTTTCTGTGTTCTTCAAGTGCCACAGAAAAGGGGATACAAAGCCACACAATTACACGGGGCTGCTCACACAGAATAAAAGAAATCTCACTGAACCAAGTTCCAGATGGGGAATCTCTGCTGTTCCTTCCTTGGGACCACTCTCAGTGTATGGTGCAGCCCAGCTTCAGGCAGCAGCAGTGCAGGAGAGCTGGCTGTGCACTGCCCTGTGCCCTAAGCAGGGAGGTGTGGGGTCCTCCCTCTGCAGAACCCTAAAGGTGAACTCGAGGATCAGCTGCTGAAACTCTCATTTTTTAGTGCTTCCTTTTTGCCAGTCCTGGAGGGGTGATGGACTGACCCTCCTGAGGGTGTGGCTCCTGCAGTGCCCAGCCTGTCAGTGGGTGCCTGTCCTGTTGCTCAGTCCTGTGCAAGGAAAGTGTTGAAATTGCCTGTTTATTTAAAAAACCAAAAATGCTCTGAAGTCCAGTGTAAGGGTGATGAAATTGGTGTGTTGGGTACACGAGAAGCCCCCTTAACCCTGCATAGCAGTTTTGTCCTGCAGATGCTCCAGGATGTGTCTTCAGCAGGGAGAGGCTTTTTCCAGGGGAGCTTTTGTATCCAGTAGCCTCTGCTTAAAAAGGGCTCTGTCATATATCAAATTGAATTCAAGAATGATTTTGGATTTTTAATAAATCCATCTCCCTGCACGGGATCAGATGGATAAACTCCTCCAGGTTCCTTGCACACAGTATCCTATAGAGTCTTAACAAAAATGACTTTTAAAACAGCATCTTCTTTGTGCTGCTTTATTTTCTGTGTTATTTAGGGTTTGTTTAAACTTTATCTGATGGGGAAAGCATGCCTGGGCAGGGAAGGACCATCTGGTATCTAGATTAGGGATCTCTGTTGTTTTCCTGGAATGGAGGAAACATTTATAGCACAAAATAAAAACTGCAGCCCCACGAGGATTCTGAGAGGATGGAAATGGCCCAGAGGTCTTTGTAGGATTTCCTGGATGTGATGATTGTAGCTGTAAGTAAAGGTGAGATCACGCTGTGTGCTTCCCACCCCAGAGCTCCCCACTTCAACACAGGCACAGAATTTACCTTTCTGCCACAGCTTTTGCATATTTCTGCTCTTTTCTTTTAAGCTTTCAGTTCAATGCTAACAAAACAACCAAAACCCCATATCCAGTATGGAATCAGGCTTTTGATAAATGCCACTCTTTATGCTTCCTGTGGCTCCCATGGAGCACGGAAGCTGCAATTTCCGAAGCGTGAGGGAGAAAACGATCCCGGTGTCCGCCACAGGTGGGGGGGTGACCCGGTGGATGCGTTCATTCCAAACCCTAAAGCACTTTTTTAACCTCACCGGGCCGTGCTCAGGTGTAAGCCACAGAAGCACCTTTCCCGTGGCACTGGTGAGTGATGTGTCGCTGCTTTGCCTTTGCAGAGCTCGGCGGTGACGCAGCGCATCAGCCCCTGCTCCACGCTGACGAGCAGCACGGCCTCGCCGCCGGCCAGCAGCCCCTGCTCCACCCTGCCCCCAGCCAGCACCAGCGGCACGGCCAAGGACTGCACCTACGGGGCTGTCACCAGCCCCACGTCCACGCTGGAGAGCAGAGACAGCGGCATCATCGGTGAGTGCCAGCCGGGCTCCTGCTGCTGCTGTTCCTGCTCCTGCTCCTGTTCCTGCTCCTGTTCCTGCTCCTGTTCCTGCTCCTGTTCCAGCTCCTGCTCCTGTTCCTGTTCCTGTTCCTG